>CM038231.1:46117858-46180889 GCA_021442155.1 Cymbidium sinense | reverse complement strand
TTCACTTATCAGAAGAATATAACCAGATTATAGCTCATGGATTGAAGATACTATTTAGTTGAATGAATGAATGGCCTTATAGGAAGGAGTTAGATGCTTAAGTATTGTTACCGAGTATGAACAAAAGTAGAATGAGTAACTTTCAATATTGGAGGTGAAAGAAAAAAATTGGTGTTGGATAACTAGCACTCCTACTAATGAATGTTAAGGGCCTGACTACTAAGCTCTCAAATAAAAAAAAAAGGAAAGCTCAAATATTTTATAATTTCCAAAGTATGTTCTTCTTATTATGTATAGTGAAGGGACACTTAGATGAGAGTGAATTGGGTGTGAAATGTGTCTTTAAAATTTATTTCAAATTCAAAATTTAAAATTTACATAATTATATAAATTAATGATAAATAAATTTAACAATAAGAACTAAATGTGTAGAAGTAGTACACCACATTAGGCTAATATGGTGCATGATTAAATAAATAAGCAAGATGTGTATAAGTGAGATAGCTTACAAGCTTAATCAAAATATATTAACACAACAACACAAAAGAAATATTAATTAATATGCTTTACATCAAAGTTATGAATACAAGTGATAAGTATAAGAAATGGCAATTAAAAAGAATGGAGGGTGGTGATTTTGACTCTTAACTCTTAGCGGTGATTATTTGGGATTTTGAATGCATCAAGGATCAATTTGCAATTAATCCATATGGCTTGATCATAATAGAAATTAACTTGACTTCACAAAAAAATCATATTATGAAAGGGGTTGGTCGGAATTGAGGCTTACCTCACCAACATGAATCATTAGCAGTGTTAACACTTCAAACACTTTCACCACATCAAGATGAACCTCTGATGGAGTTGGCTTGGGTTTCCTCCCTATTGATCATTATGGAGAGCAAACCAGCTCTCCTCCATTATCCTTGATCGCTCTCTGGCTCACAGCCATTGACAACCTAGATGTGAGAGCTTGGTTGAGTTCAAATTCTTCTCTAGAACATGTAGGGAGGGTCAATTTTTGGGGAGGAACACTCTTCCCCCACCTCCATATTTGGAGGTTTCTATTGGTATCTACTGTGGTCAAATTCTAGCTCACTGATAGTGTGGTAGCCAAAAGAAAGGGTTAGCTCACCTTGTTCTCACCTATGGTGTGTGTGGATGTGCTTAGAAATGGGAAGAGGATAACTCCTCTCCCTCTTTAATGCTTAGCTGAGAGTCTTTCCCATTGAAGGCATCAAAGATGGTTATCCATGGGGATTGGGGACCATATCGTCTTCATCAAAGAGATGGCTAATTTATTGGAGTGAATCAAAATTAGTTAAATGAGGAGTGGAGGAGGTATGGAGGAAGGAGAAGTGGGTTTTGAATTCATGCATGGGTTTCAAATTTTCCCTCCTCTCATGGGTGCACATTACTCTTCTATAGCACCTTATCACCTTCACCGGTATGCCATCTACTTAGGTTAAGCTCAAAGTGGCTCGAGGCTATGTTAAGTTCACTTGATTTGGTTTAGAGTTGAATCGAGTTTGATTTATGCCATATGAACTTGAATTACTTTGGATTAATTGAGGTTAATTATTATTAAGTTCATTTGATTGATTGGAATTTAGATTTTATTTTACAATTAAGATATTTTCCATTGAATGTTTCATGAACAATCGATCAAAGCTTTATGTGACTTCAATGGTTTTGTCATTTTGATACATTTCTAAATAAGTCAAATTTGATCCCTTGGTTAATTTGGACTTTTTCATATTTCAATTTTAAATGAAATATGTTCAATTAGTCATTTTGTGTTTTGGAATTGATTAATTTCACTTATTTTAATCTTGATTTTAATTTGAACTCAAATTGACCCAATTTGACCTAAATGGGTTAAGTTGGGTTCTTAAGTCAAATGATCAATTTGGCTTAATCAAGGTATGTTTATGCTCTAATAATATTTGATTAAGTGTTTGATATGATTTGGAGCAATTTAATTTGAATTTAATTTTAGGTTTGGCCAATTTTTATCCAAAATAGACTTAATAGGTTAAGATGGGTTCACTTAGGTCAAACGGCCAAATTGGTCAAATCAAACCCAAGGACTAGTTGAATCATGTTTAAATATAAACTTGAAATGAATTTGGATGTTTGAATTGGATTAAATTTAATTTGATTTGAATTTAAATCAATAAGTCCATTTGGAGTCACTTGGCCAAGTAATTCAATCAAGCCATTTGAGTCTTCATTAAATTTAAATTTATTTTGATTTGTGTTGGGATATGTTTATTCTATGATTTTAAGCCTTTGGAATGGCTAAATTTGGTTGAATTATTATTGGATTATATTTTGACTTGGTGGGGCCTACATGGGTCAACTTAGGTCAAATGACCTAATAAGCCACTTTGTACCCACGTTGAATTTAATTTTGTGTTCATTTATGTTTAAATATTGATTATATGATTTAATCTAAATTAATTTATTTTATTTTGTTTTATTTAAAATTAAGTGAGATTGGGCTCAAATGAGTAAATTGGGTTACCTCATGGATGTGTCTTATACCGGCAGTCCTTCAATCATATGTGATTATATTGTTTAGACAAGCATAAAGCCCATAAGATCATGACCAATGTACACTCAGGATTATGTGGAGCCACACCCGGGTCCCAAGATGAAAGCCAAAATTAAGAGACTTGGGTACTATTGGCCATCGATGATCATAGATTGCATGGAGGTAGCTAGGCGATGCCATCAGTGTCAAGTACAAGGAGTGGTCCTAAATCAATCACCCAACATTCTACATCCAACGTTGGCCTCATGGCCATTCAAGTGTTGGGGTACTAACATAGTGGGTCTTATCAATCCTCTTTCTTTCAATGATCATCAGTTTATCCTAGCAGCTACAGACTACTTTTCCAAATGGGCAGAGGCATTCCCGATCAGAGAGGTCACAACTCAGCATGTGCTCTATTCAGGAACCATATCGTATATAGATTCAGGGTACCTCATCAAATTATATTCGATAATGGTACTGCATTCAAAAGCACCAAAATCAACAACTTTGCTCGGAGACACAACATAGATTGGAGATACTCAGCCATCTACTATATGAGAGCAAATGACTTAGTAGAAGCCTTCAACAAAACACTTATCCAAATACTCAAGAAGACACTTGGCGATAATGATAAATGGCAAGCGTTAGTTAAATTTTTGTGGGCCTACAACACTACCAATCGAACTCCAACTCGCCTACCCCTTTTCTCCTTAGTGGGTTCAAGCCATTCTACCATTGGAAGTCCAACTACCATCACTAAGGATAGTTGTGGGTAGAAAAATCACGCACTGTAAACACCAAGTTGTGGTTAGAAGAGCTCAAAGGTTTAGAGAGACCTATGGGCATGCCAAATCTTGAGTTGTACAAGGCCAAAATGATTCAAGCTCACAACAAGTTGGTCCATCCTAGAGCTTTTAAGTAGAATAGCTTATTTTAGTTCTAAGGAGATCAATTTGCATTGCCCATCGAAGATTGGAGTTTTGAACCCACTTGGGAAGGCCCTTTTCCCATAGAGAATGCCTACCAAGAAGGATCATATCAACTTATCAATCATAAAGGGGAGAACCCGATGCTTCCAATCAATGTGCTCTACCTAAAGAAATATTTTTCACAAAATTATGCTTGAAAATAATTATAAATGAAAATATCATTTCAAATTCAATCTCTTCAAATTAAAAGTATTTCTATCTACTCTAACTACGATGTCTTTAGGGTAGGTGTAAGGAACCCAAGTGGCATCTTGTCCTTCATCAACACAACACAAACTACATACAAAACATATAAAATAAATACATATCTTTTGTCTCGCTACTTTGAATGAGATGATGCCCCAACCTCACTTTGTAGCTTCTAGGTCGAGTTGATTCACTTAGCTAGTGTGTCACCCCAATGGTCTTCTTATTTAGGAGAATGTAAGTCCTACACTTTCTTCTGCTTGACCACCGCACCCAAAGCACCTTTTAGGCCTTCTCAGCAAACCGTAAGCTACCTCATGATGGCTTTATTTAAGAAGATGTAAGTCTGCTATGCTTTCTTCTTGGACTAACCTTCATGCACCGATTGGGTTGAGTATATTTGAGGTTTAGCATAAGTTTCATAATGGCTCCTTTTCTTTCTATTCAAGTCCACCTCCTGGACTCCCCACTAGTAGTTGCCTGGACAATAGCATCGTCTCCGCCATGATAGACTATACCGATGATCATTTTCATCTATGAAGATGTAAGTCTGCTACACCTTCCTCTTAGATTAAGCATTGCACACTGACAGACACCCTAGGTTGGTTGGTGTTCGCTATGCTGACAGCGACCCACCCGGTGTATACACCACTCATGGAAGATGTAAGTCTGATATGCTTTCTCCTTGAGTTGGCCACTATGCATCTATAGGCTTTTTTTTTTTCAGGGATCAAGATAATGCCTCTAGCGGCACCTCCCTGTGGGCACTCTATTTGGATCATGTCATTGCAACCTCATCTAGACATTACTTGGGTTACTTCTAGATTGGACAGTTCCCCTTTCCTAGTA
Organism: Cymbidium sinense; assembly: GCA_021442155.1. NCBI lineage: Eukaryota > Viridiplantae > Streptophyta > Magnoliopsida > Asparagales > Orchidaceae > Cymbidium > Cymbidium sinense. Next base: position 46,176,326 of record CM038231.1, on the reverse strand, counting down.
ATCATCCCTATGGTTAGAGAATTTGTATTGCGGATGTGCAGATCCTCTATTGGTCCAAGAATAGACATAGGTTATATAAAGCTTCTCGGTGGTCCTATATATATATATATATATATAATATATATATGATATAAACATATATATATATATATATATATTCACTTTTGGATTAGGAGGACACCCCCAGCGATACATTTTCTCAAGTAGGCATACTATCTTTAGGGCAATGTCAGCTAGACTCCTTATAGGAATCTCTAACTACTCTTGAGTTGACATAAGTCCCAAGTGGCACTCACTCAGTAGTCACCTTAGGTCGAGTTTGATTTGTTACGCATCCAACTGGTAACCCCAGTGGTTGTTTCGGCCTTGAAAGATATAAGTATTTTACGCTTTCTTTCTAGCACATCATTACACACACCTTATGACCCTTCGGCTGGTAGACTACCCCTTTGGATCAGTAAATCTGAGATAGGTCAAGGCTGATATAACCCCTTCTTAGTGGATCTGTCACACTCCGACAAGGTCAATAAATTAAATCAAACTAAATCAATTCAAACAAACCATATTAAAATCAAATAAATTAAAATAAAAATAACTCTAACTACTCTTGAGTTGACATAAGTCCACAGTAGCACTCACTCAGTAGTCGCCTTAGGTCAAGTTTGATTTGTTGCGCATCCAACAAGTCATCCCACCGCTTTGACTTTGAAAGATGTAAGTGCTATGCTTTCTTTCTAGCACAACTATTGCACACCAAAAGGTAACCTTTTGGATGGTTAGTCTTACCCCACAGCCGGTAGACTACCCCTTTAGATTTGTAAATCTTAGTGGGTTAAGGCCGATATAGCCCCTTCTTAGTGAGTCCATCGCTTGAAAGGGTCCATAAATTAAATCAATCAATTCAGAGCTCATATCCCTAGCGGATATGCCCTCAATCTAAATTAAATTAAACCCAACGTGATTCTCCTTAGGGGAGTTAAATCACACCCTTCTCCCTAGTGGAGCTAAAATCATACAAACTAATCAAACAAATAAACCAAATTCAACCTCCCAAGGGAGCCATAACCAATTAAAATAAATTAAACTCGATCTTGATCCCCAGTGGATTCAGGCCTATATCCCCAACAGATATGTACCACATTTAAATAAATTACATCCATCAAATCCAATCTTGATCCCCGATGGATTCAAGCATATATCCCTAGTGAATAGGCCCTGAATCAAACATAAACTAAATCAAATCAAACTCAAACTCATATCCCCAGCGGATCTCCCTCCATAAATCAAATCAAATAAATTAAAATAAATTAAATCAAATCTTCATCCCTGGATGCCTACCAAAATAATTCAATCAAATCTCAATCCCTTATGGATTACTCCCTTATGCCCTTGGCATGAGGTGAGTTGTGCACTAAGACCGTGATTCTATCTACCTCTTGGGTATATGTATAGATCATTTTCGATAGTGCTTACAATCTTCTTGACGTTGTTGATTACCTTGATCAACACCAATATATGCAGTGTGCCTTGTCAGTTACACCACACATATTGGGGGTCTTTTTATTGATCTCACTTTTGGAGTGAAGACTCAATCTACTTTCTTAGATTTAGGAGCCTTCTAGATACTAAGACTTCATTAGGCAAAGATAAGATAATAATTAGTGAACTAACCAAGCCTAGAGTTTTAGAAGGTTAATCATAGAATTTGGATATTCCCTTAGGACTTAGGAGGGAGATTTACCTATCGATAGCTTAAATCCAATCTATGCCTACCTCTTTGGCCTAAACCAAACCACAAATTCAATTCATCCAAATTCACATACCATAATCCAAACTAAATGATTGAAACCTATAACCAAATACCAAATCAATTCAAATCAAACTTAGTCTAAGCCATATAATTCAATCCCATGGACTTAGCCAAAATTCCATTCAATCCAAATACAAGATCAGTTGATTTTCTCAAAGTCAATTCAAATTCAAATCAACCAAACTAAAATCAAACCAATTCAAACCCATCTTAAGCCATATGATTTAATCCCGTGGACTTAGCCAAAATTTCACTGAAATAAAACCAAATCCAATTGATTTTCTCATGAATCAATTACTTTCTCAATCATCATCCCAAGTGTAAATGAAATCTACAATCATCAAGCCAAAATTAATTCAATCAATTCAAACCTAACCTAACCCATTTGACTTAAAATATTCAAGTGATCCAAAACCCATTTGAACCCAAATCAATTGCAATCAAAGATATAAATCAATCCTAAATTCATATATAAATCCAACTAAACTTAGTTCAACCCAAAATCAGCCAAACCCAATTGGTCCACTTGACCTAAAGTGGCCAATTTGACCTATTTGAACCAAGTTCCAATCCTACCTAAATTGGATTGAACCAAGCCTACCATAACCTCTTATCATGATTATTAATCACCAAAGGTTGATCAACTGTCATTATTTGGGTCAAACCAAGTTAACTTAGTCATTTGACCAAGTCAACCCCCTTAACCTACATAAATCAAACCAGTCAAACTTCATCCTAAGCCAAATTAATTAAAACCAATGATTCACATCAACCTATAATCAATGATTGAGCATGACTTGACCATCAATTGAGCCAAATCTAACCCAATTGGCCTTTTGACTCAAGTTGACCCAATTTGACCTAAAGGGACAAATCGGGTCAAATCATGATATAACCCAAATTAATTATAACTAATGGCTGAAGTTCATTCCAAAGTTATTATTGAACTTGACCAAAGCCATAATTGAACCCGATTGACCCATTTAGCCAAAATTGACCTAAAGTGTCAAATTGGCCTAAATCCAAATAAAATTTAAATTAATTCAAACCAAAGCCTACAATCATCTTTAATTAACCAATTGAACATGAACCAACCTGTAACCCAAGCCAATTTGGCCAATTTGATCAAATTGGTCAACTTGACGCATGTGACCCATATGACTTCAAATGAGCCAAAATAAAATCTAAGATAAATTGACTCAAACTAATTGAACCAAAATATCCAAATACTCATTTGAACATGACTCATGTGTTTGTTTGACCTCAATTTGACCAATTGGTCAACCTAACTCAACCTAGCCCAATTTGACCTGTAAGGGTCAAATTGAGCCAAACCCATTTAAGCCAAGGCAATACCCAATGAGACCTAACCTAACCGATTATAAACTTACATTGGGTTAGCTCTAAACTAGCCCAACCATAATTGGGTCCAATCCAAAGCCTTACCAATTGGATTTTACTTCCACACATGGGTTCAAACCCAAATTGGCAAGTCAACTCCCTTCTCCCCATGTGGTGCCATCTAAGACCCAAATGAGGACTGACCTACCCACAGCTCAGCTCAACCCAAGTGGGCTAGATCAACCATGGACTAAGGGGAGGTGAGTTAACTCTCCTCCCACACTTAAAACCATTGGATCCAAGAATGGAGGAACTACCTGAGCCACCCACCAAGCCTCTCGCCAACCAAGTCAAGCCACTAGGATTGGACATGACCACTACTTCGAACTGGCAAACAAGCCAAAATAAGGATTGAATCACGTCCCATCTGGGGGAGGGGATATACCCCCCCCCTCATTTCGATCCAAAGAATACCATTCAACTTAGAGCTTTTAGACCATTTTAAAATCTCATAGCTCTCCTAAGCCCCAAGCCACCCCAACATCGAGCTCACTATTCTAAAATATTTCATTTTGATTCAATTGTCCTAATTCTCCACCAAACTTAAATTCCTATCACCCACACCTTCCCCGGCCTTAGTCGAGCAAGAACGAATTACCTCCTGAGCCCTCCGACCTCTAGAAGTATGAATTTGATCAACGTCCACTTGCATAGTGATGGTTGGTGGTCCTTAGAGCGAATGGTGAAGAATTAGGATGCGTGTTGCTCAACAGGGCTTCATCTTTACTAGATGAAGCTACCTCAAATTTATCATTGATCTCTAGCTTTGGCAGGTAATTTGACAAACGAGCTTTTGATAAAAAAATATTTGGCCTTTTCAAAGAAAATTGGTATGTGGTGCAAATCTGACCAATAGATCCCTTCGGATCTTCCTCATGATGATGTGGGTTGAATCCGACTTCGGGTGAGCTGAAGTGACGGGTGGTGGATGGTGTTTGTCTCTCATTGCTCGGGAGATGTTGGATAATGCACCATATGTTTCACATGATCATAATGGACAGTCATAATTATTCAGTAGATTTATCCAATTTTAATCCTTTAAGAACCACGGGTTTAATCTCTGTCATCTGATCTTAGATCGAATGACGAGGATGAAACCGCATCCGCCAACCACATAAAGACCGAGTGGATGCCTTTAAGTAATCTGACACCACATGGAAAGCATGCCACATCAGATCCACATGGCACCGATAGATTAGGCTTAATCGTGCTTAATTAGTTTTAATGGCTGATTTTAGAAATTCATAACAAATTATAGAAAATCCAAAAAATATAAATAATACTAATTTTGAAGGTATTTGAGGAGAATCATTTAAAATTAATTCCAACTAATTTTGAATAGTAATTAAAGCTTAATTAGGGTTTAAATATAAACTTAACTAGCTTAATTACCCTTTAATTACTTGAGTAATTGATCCCAAACTTTGTGTGTTAGTTTAATGGAATGACCTTTGCCTAGCATAATTTTCTTGGGAATTATTGATTAGGTAATTCGGGTAATCAACATTTATAAGCTTAATTACCTCTTAGTGTGATTAATAAACTAATTAATTAATCAAATAATAAGATTAATTAGTTTTAAAGGTCAAATATCATTAATAAACTATGAATGAATAGGAGAAAATGATAAGGCATTCCCTCTAATTATTTCTCTAAATTCATCCCATTTAGAATGGATTTAATCAACTTTAAGAATTAATTAAATTAATTTATTTAATTAAAATAAAATCAAATTAATTTAATTAGATCTTAATCAATTAAATCGAGGTTGATCTTTAGGTGTTTAAAACACGAAGGTACTTAGAAAAATTATGGTCAACCCACATGTGTGGGAAACCATAAGAGTACTTAATTAAGTTTCTTATTTTAAGTAATATATGAGCCAATTGCATTTGGCCTTGCTTTTCTAGGATCCTTGCCAATTTACTTTTAATCCATATGCATATCATGTTGGCTCATGATTATTTAGTTAATTACATTGAGGTAACATAGGAAAGGGTTAATTAATGTATTTGTTACACAATACAACTTAATTAACATGTAAAATCAACCTAATTATATTCCATTAAACTAAATTAATTCACAAACATGGGAATGGGTTAGGATCAGGAAACCACTCACATCCTTAAATTAAATCAAAACATGAAGTTGAAAATGGTGTTTTGAAGCTTTGGTTTTCTTTAAATAATTTTATTTAGTATGATTGTCCTTGGGAATTAATTTGATTGAATGGATCATGTGCTTATATTTGATTATTCCTTTCCAATCATGTTAAATATTGTATGTCATTTAAGTTCATGCATTCATGTCTTCAAAAATAATTAAATCAAATGAAATTTCTTTATGTAAAGCTTGCATGTATTAGATTAACTGATAATATGTGTGGCTAATATCACTATTAAATCAAATATATTTTCTAAAAGTTTATAAATGGATAACAACATATGTTGTGATGATAGTTATAAATACATAGGAGGTGCATGTGCTTATAGCCTAAGTATATGAAGTCAAGTCTTCTTTCTTTTATTCATATGTTGATTTACATAAGTTTGAATGGTAGTGAGTATATAGTATGGACACCCTGGGAATATGAGGCTTTAGCTTGCCCCAAGGAGGTCGTTTGATTACCTCATTTTCTTGGTTAACAAAGGCACATACTCATTCAATTTCATTCTTATGTATTTTGATATTAGAATTTGGATAGAGCTTTAATTCATATACATAAACAATTCAATTAAAGAAAATACAACATTTGAATGATTTTCATTCTCTTAATTGTGCATACATTCATATGTATCTAAACAAGCAAGTATATAGTCTGGACATCCCGGGAATACTAGATTTTAGCTATCCCCAAGGAGGTTATTTGATTACCTCACTTAACAATTAACAATGGCACATATTTGTTTATATCTTTATACATGTGTATGTATATGTGATTAGAGAATGGAAATCCTCTTTTCTATTAAAAATGCATGAATCCATAATTGTTCAAGTGATTGAATTGCTTAATTATGCGATTTGGAGCTTTCTTTCTTTCCTATGTTCATGTATGTGAATTTACATATGTTTGAATGAAAATGGGTATATAGTATGAACATCCCAAGAATATGAGGCTTTAACTAGGCCCAAGGAGGTCATTTGATTACCTCACTTCCTAGTTAACAATGGCATGTACCTATTTAATTTTATCCTTATGTATTTTTATATAAGAATTTAGATAAAGCTTTAAATTTACATACATCAAATAATTCAATCAAATAAAATATAAACTTCAAACTTACACATACATTAATCATTCAAGCTAAAACATGTTGTATAGATACATTTAGGATTGGATCATATCCATGTTATATATGGTGGAAGGGAATGATTTAATATATTTCATGTGATAGTAATTCAATTGGATTAATCTTAAGAAGCCTTTCATATTGAATAAGGTTATTTAAGGTTAACCTAAACTTAAGATTAATTAAAAATCATTTAATAAGCCATTTACAAGAGAATTAAATCAAATTAACATGTTTTAGAAAGTGGCTTAAGGTAGGGATGAAAGAGGGTAATCCTCTTCCCTCTTTATAACACTTTGTTGCTAAGTGTAAATCACATGAAACAAAATAAAATAGAAATTTAAAATTCACAAATCAACTAAACAACTTCAAATGAAACCACCATCATATTAACTTGAATAGTTTCCAAACTTAGAAAATCATAACTCTAATGCTTAGTAAGACATACCACACAAGCCTTAACACACAAATTAGAATTAAGTCACCACTTCTAGCTCTATGTTAGGATGGTGTATGATGTGATGTATGTTTTATTTTATGATGTATTATTTTAGAATAGATGTTATGGTGTATGCTTCGTAGACTGAATGTTAGGCCGCTCTTAGCTTAATCATATTTTTTGTAGGAGATTATGCTTAAGGGGATGCTTAAAAATAAATATGAATGCTCTCTTTGAAGGTTACTTAAACCCCTAAGCATAATCTGAGTTGCAGTTTGTGTAGGGTGCTAAGTCCAAATTATACATATGCTACTTGGGATTGCATGTATATTTAGTTAACAACTATTTTGCATGTTAGTTATATTTAGTAATTTTAATTTAGGGATTAGGATTAATGTTTGTCTTGGGAGGCCTGATGCCTTTGTGACAAACCAAGAAAAAAAAAAAAAGATGGAAGACTTAAGAATGAAGACCCTCATAGCATGTATTCATTCTAAATTATAATTATTTTTCATATTTTAGGTATAAGGGTAGAGCTATCTATCTTCTTTTAGGTTGTACGTGCACCACCGCACCATCCTCTTATTCTTTTATGGTAGTTATAAAATTGATTGATGATTTATTTAAATTGCACATTAGAAGTGGCATACTTTTTCATAATTTCTTATGATTGATGCTTTAATGTGTGGCCTAGTATCCTGAGTATTTCCTACTTCCTCCCATTGGAATCTAAAAATAAGTCTTCTTCTTGAACTTTCTCAATTGATTTTCTAAACATAACCAATCCTTTGATAGTCTAACCTTAAAATATTTGGAGATGATAATTGTCTACTTTAATTAAGAGTATTCTTTGGTAATTTCATTCCCAATGATGTAATTAACTATGGTGGCTTGCCTTCATAGAGAACTTAAGAACCTGATTTAATATAAACCTTGCTTTATTCATCCATGTAAAGCAGGGAAAAAATCTCTAGTATAGTTGAAGACCCATCATGCTTTAGGAGTCCTTATTAGGTGATTAGGTCCATTGAAGGGTGATGTCTCTATCTTTTGAAATAGTACATCATATCTCAATACATCACTTCAACAAGTACCCCTACATCGCATCCCCCAATTCAAAAATAAACACCACAGTCATACAATGATAGATTAAGTCTTTCCTTACATTTGAGGATAGTTTTTGTAAGTTTTTGTTCATTGTCCTCAATCACTTGTAGCTCTCTTTTATACAAAAATTATAGCAATGAACTACTTTTCAAAAAAAAAAAAAAAAAAAAGAAGAAAGAAGAAAGAAATGGTGACTATATAATGATTACACTAGCAAGTGAGCATTTGATAAAATAAGATCTTATATAAATTTAACTCTACAAGACTAAGAACATACTCATGGATTTTATATACTACAAAGCAATGATGTTAACTAATTAAAAAATTAAAAAAATGCAAATGGGACAAATCTATAGAGAGTTAAGGACACACTTAATTTTATGTAGTTCAATTAACCTCAAAGCCAATGTTCACACCAAATATAAAGTAAAATTCTTTCATTGGCACATTCTTCTTTTGAACTAGTGCAACACAATGTACTCTTTCATACCAGGTGTATACAACATAATATACTTTTTATATTGTGCAAGTATAACCTAAATATACTTCTCTAAACTAGCTAAGTAAAACACCTTAATTTATAACTAATAATTTTTTTATAAATAATACATTTTTCAAATGTGGATGCAATTAGATGAGTCACCTCCTACTAAATTCACATCTCTCTATAGATTGATGTATACAACAAAAGTTTTCTCCCTTACAAATAGTAAATAATGACACTACAAATTGTTTTAATGATTAAGTTAAGCAATGATGTTTCTAATGTAATTTAAGCCTTAATAAAATTTGTGTAAATTTTATTCTATCCAGCAAATGTATTAAGTTGATTATAAGTAAAATTTTAACTAAATGATATTGACAAAATATTTTTAGCAAAAAAAATCTATCAAATAATTATTTGTAAAATAAATTTCATTTACTTTGTATTCTTGTAATATAGATTTAACAATTTTGATTTATGCAAGAAAACTTATAAATTTCATATGAATTATTTCAATAAAAAAACTTTATTATTAATATAAATGAAAACTTAAACAAAAAACTTTCTTGATTTAATTTCAATAAATAAATAAAATAAATTTTATTAAATTGGATATTAATTTTAGTGATGTGAATGTAAATTCAGTAATATGGAACTTTGATTTTGAAATATATGATTTTACCAAAATTAGAAATTCATTTAGCATATGGAAAAACTAATTTTAATTATTGGTTTTAGAAATGTTGAAACTTAATTTTAGTAATTTTGCAAATTAGTGTTTGACTTAAGAATTTATGAAAATATTTAAACACGCTCGATTTTAACAAACTATACATTTTGGAAATTTAGAAGCTACAACAATATAGAAAATTTCAGCAAACTATAGGTTTCAATAATCGAAAGATCTCAACAATCAAGAAAAAATGTTAGCAAAATGAATTTGATTCAAGCAAATCTAAAATTCAACCATTAAAAAAAACTAATTTAACAACTTGCAAATAGATATTAGAATTACAATTTTAGCAAAATTGTATTCTCAATATGCATTCAAGTATGTGAAAGCATAATGTGCAGCCATTAAAAATATAATTCTTAACAGTATGAAAACTAGATTTTATTACAAGCAATTTTAACTAATATATAGATCTTGTAACTTGTAATGCAATTTTAACAAATCAAAAATAGAATTTTGCATAATGTAAATTTCATCAATATAGAATATCAAATTTAGCAAATGAAATATATATTTTCTTAAAAGAATTTACTTAGGGGCTATCCGGAAAAAAGGAATGGTATAAAAGAAATTAAATGAAAAGAAATGTAATATATTTGAAATACTTTGTAGCTTTTCAAATAAATGTAAATTAAAAGCAAGAATTTACTCTTTTTTATTGATTTGAGTAAAATATAATTAATGTAAATCTCAAAAGTGATCATTGGCAGTGGTGGAAAATAGCCATCGGGGATGATTGTGGCGATAATGAGCAGTGGTAGCTGGCGATGGTGGGTGATAGTGGTCGATCGACACTTAGTGATGATAATGGAAAGTGGTTGTGGCAGTGGATTGTGGTGATGGCAAGTGGTAGTGCCGGTAGGTGACGGTAGTGAGTAGCAACCACCGACCATGGATGGTGGCGAAAGGTGGCGACCAAAGACTGGATGGCAAGAGAGGGCAACAGGTGATAGTGCACTTTACACCGACCTAAAGTAAAATCTCTAAAATAGGTGAAATTATTTTCCACTATATTTTAATTGAAAAAGGAATGCATTAAAACTTTACATTACATTCTTTTTTAGCCAACCAATCACAGATATTTCATTTTTCACTAACAATGTAATGCATTCCTTTTCTACCAACCAAATAGGCCCTTATAAACAATGATGAAAATAAGCACTTTAAATTGGTTGCAAATCTAGTTTCTCCCTTATAGATTTTTTTCAGTAAATATGAGAAAATTTGGCTCAAAAGAGAGTATTTTTGCTATATTTTTGTATTTTGATTTGGCAATATTGATGAGTTTTTTTAATATATTTTAGCTTTTATTGCAGCCATCCAAAACCACAACATTTTTTAGTTTTAATGGAAATAGATGTGGCACATATAATCTAATGTATAGAAGATTTAATAAAACTTAAATGCTAATTATGTCCAATGTTTAATGGGGGTTTATTAAGAAATAAATGGTTAAAATAAGCCAACATTCAATGATTTTAATGGAATGAAAATAACAATAATTAAGTCCAAAGTTTTATAGGCTTACATGTAAACAAAGTGCAAATTTTAATTACTTGGATAAATAATTAGTGAAATTACAACATGATTTAAGGAATTGGTGGAAGCAAAAATCAACTGAAGAAGGAATTTTAATTTTAGCAAGTAAATAGGATAAGAATATTTAGAAACAAACAATATGTATATATGCTTAATGTTTAAACTATAGGTTAAAAGAAATATGCATTATGAAATCTAAATTTAAAAAGTTTACAAATAAGATTTAAGAGAAATTTGATTATTGGTATGTCTTAAATGTAATATATAAATGCATAAATTTAAAATTTAAAATTTTAAAACATTGAGTTTTAGAAAGAAATTAAAAATTTTATATTTTAAAATAAAATCATAAAATGAGCCTTAGTGGGCCATTGGGCTAAGCATCCTTCCTTTTCAATTATTTTGGACTTTTACTTGAGATATAGTAAGAAATTTTTGTAGGCCAGTTCATTTCTCTCTTTCATCCACTCCAATATTCTAATTAGTGTCTTGAATATATAAGCTATATTAGAACTTTTGGTATCTTCATATAGTGCTACATCAATTATTCTAAAAATCACTTCTAAGGTGATCAAAAGGTGTTGATTGAGTTACTAAAATTAATGCTTTTGGAATGATTGTCTACCATAGCTTGTTGATGATATTACTATTAATGCTTGTCTAGATGAGCCAAATCCCTTCTTTGGGATATTACTATGGAGTTTGATTAAGATACATTCTTGAGATCATTAGAAGAATGGCTTCAACTACATCTATTGCATGTCAACATACCCCATCCTAGAGCTTGTTCCCTAATTTGACCTTAAGGAGAAGAAGGTGAAGAGCTAAAAGAAATTAGATCACCTATCATCTAGTAGATTTAGTTAAGATGTCTATTACTTCAACCAATTATAATGTACTAGACTACATCAATATACTAGATATTTGATATTTTATTATATTATATCTAGAGACTTTCATGGTTACATTAGATAAGATATCATTTGCATAATACATATTTTGACTCTAATGTAAATATTGTATAACATGGTATGCCATTCATATTAATTATTCCTTTTATAGATATTTATAGAACTTATTTTGTTTCAAAATTTGTAAGCTTAGTTAACTTTTATCATGTGTTGTGTGATTTTCTTTCAAATAAATTTTTTTCTTACTTAGAAATCATTGAGAAGCTAATTCCATTTACTCTTATAGAGGAATCTCTTTTAATGTGGATCTATTTATTAGTATATCATTTCAATGCAATATCCTCCTTTTCCCTAACAAATAGCCTATTTTAAATATAACCATGGATAAATTTGATTTATGTTGTTGTATATCAAGATGCTTCCTTGATTATTTTCTTTTTCTTCTAGGAGAAAATTCTAAAGCAATAGTCTAAAGGCTAGATACTTGAGATAACATTCATGCTAGCTCTCTTCATATGCAATTATGTGTAGATTAGGTCTTGCTAGACATAGTACTTTATAACCTTTTCAACTAGTTATTGTTTGCATCAAAAATCCAAATAATAACATTTTTATTACAGCGTTGTGACGTTGTGATCTTTGTTCCTTGTCGCTATGACCACGATCTATAGTTTAAAGAAGTAAGAAAAAACTACCCTGCCCACCCCATGAATGCTAAATAACCCAAGGGAACAGGGGGTGAATAGTTATGAGGCAGATAACTACCCCACTAGTGCAAGGAACTCTTTAAAAAGAGGGAAAAGTTGCTTCCCCCCCACCCCTCTTCTTTTCCACTTCCTATCTCTAATTATACTCTTATTCTCTTAGTTTTTGATTGATTCTTACTTTCAAGAACCTGTGTTTGTTGTAAGATTGACTTTGCCATTACAAAAACCATCTCTCATCCACTCTAGGTAAAAAATTCACTATAATATTGCTTCTTGAATTCTTTTACATGGTCTTTCTTTCTTTGTAATGGCTTTTTTCAAAGAACATCCACCATTGAACTTAGTTCTAATGCGAAGAAGAGAAACCTCCTCTATTGATCTTATATCTAGAATAAGGGGAATGACATTGAAATACAGAATCTAGCATTGCTAAAATTTCACTCTCTTAAAATTTTCATAAAAATCATTAGATTCTGTAAGAATTTCTCTACAGATGCTACATTTCTGACTTGCAGCACCAGGATGCCAGATCTTAGCCTTGAGGTGCCATGCTCTTGAAAAATAGTTCGTCACTCGCCTCATGACATCGACTACAGCGGTCGTGTTGTCGCTCCTTTAGTCTCTTGCACTTAATTCAATGCTATAGCCAGTCATTCCTTAAACATCGAGGCACCACACCTAAGAATTTGTTCTATCATCGAACTTAGTCAAGGCGTGAAACAAAACCCTTCCTCCATTGATCTTAGATTTGGAATAAAGGAGAAGAGTGCCCTGCAATAAACATGTAAAGAAATCTAGCATTGCTAAGGTGTTATGTTGTTGAAATTCTCAATTATAGGCATTAAATGAATAGTGCCTCGGTATTGTTTCATGAGCATCATGCCGCTAACTTCTCTTGTTATGCCCATATGAAGAATACCATCAACACCTCGGTGCTATAATATTTTAACATTTTTTGGGACATCTTAAAAAAATATACACTTGAGTTTTGCTTATAACATCATCATGGCATTGAACATCAAGCACTGAGGTGCCGCTCACTTGGGTAGATGAATGAAGTGAACCCCTAAAGAGTGTCACTATCGTATAAGTATGAGCGTTGCTGCTACTTGGGTAGATGAAGAACCTCTACAGAGTGTCATAGTACAGAATAACGGGCATTGAGGCCCACCCTCTCAAATAGATGAATGAAGTGAACTTCTATAGAGCACAAAAGTGCTCCATAACAAGTGTCGAGCCATTGTACTCTCAAGTTTTAAGCCTAACTCCTGCTGCATGAGGGCACCGAGGTGTTGTATTAATGGCACCGTGACACTACTATTGACCTCACTTTTAGTGAGGTTCATAACCTTCCTCTTAGACTTAGGATTTAATCTAGGCACTAAGGCTTTGTAAACCTCAAGTGAGGATGCTATGATTAGTGTGCACAACCTTAATTAAATAAAATTAAAATGAAATCAAATTCAATTGAATTGATTAAGGTAATTGAGTTTGAATAACTCAATTAAACTATTTAGGCTCAAAATCAGCTAAATTCAAGAAAATCCTATAAAATCATAACTAAATCAAATCAAAACAAACCAAAGACACAAAATCAATATATATAAGTGAACCTAAAAATAAATCTAGATTGGGTTCAAAGTGGTCAATCGTCCTAACTGACCCATTGACCCATCTTATTAAGCCAAAATCAAACTAATCAAAATTTGATTAATTTAAGGTATCCTAAATACTTATATTTATCAAATTAATATAATAGAACATAAAACCAATTAATTCTTAATCTAATGATGACTCAAAGGGCATAATTAGGTCACCTAGTCTAAATGAGCTGGAACTGACCCTATTGAACCTAAACTCAAAATAAATTGAAATTAATATTAGTTCAATATTCCAAAATACTTTAAAATTATATTTGAACATAATTTAAACTTTTCTTGAGTTTGATTTGACCAAATTGATCATTTGACCTAATTAAACCCTTATTTAACTCATCAAGCCCAAATTGGCCCAAAATATGTCTAAATCAAAATAAAATCTAAATTAATTAAAATAAATTACTCCAAATCATTTCAAATACTCAATCAAATATAATTGAAGCTTGAACACACTTCAATTTGGTTGGTCATTTAACCCACGTGAACTTAATTTGACCCATTAAGCCTAATTTGGATAAAAATGGGTTTAAATCAGAACTTAACTCAACATAAATTAAACCAAATCAATGCTTAAATTTATTCTTAAAATTGTTATTAAATATGACTCAACTCTCAATGGAACCCAATTTAAATTTGGTCAATTGGTTAATTTGATCCAAATTGACCAATATGAGCCTATCAAGCCAAAATCAAAATAAATTAAATTAAATTAAATTAAATTAATTACTTTAAATCACTTTCAAAACTTAATTAAACTCATTTTAACTCTTATTTATGTCCAATTTTCTCTAATTTGGTCAATTTGGCCCATGGACCCATGTGAACCCAAATTAGCCCAATTTGACTTATTTAGGTTATATTGAGTTGATTTACGCTTAAGTTAAATCACATTAATTAATCATAGGTATTATAAATAATTAGTTTAATATAGTTTAAACTTAAATTTAAATCAATTGGGCAAATAAGACTCATTTGACTTAACCTAACTTAATTTAGGTTAAGTCAACTCAAGTCATAACCCAAAATGAGTTCACTCACCTCCCCCATACACCAAATCCATTCAAAATTTCTGATCTAATAAAGGAAAGGGCATTCTAAACACAAGGAAATAAAGAAAGAGGGATGTGAGCATGAGGAGAAAAATATTTTTTTTCTTCACATGGGAGGGTGTGAAGGAAAAAAGGGAGTTTTCTACACACCCCTTTTCTTTTGATGATAACAACCCAAAAATCACACACACACCTTCTCTCAACTAGAAGAAAACCCCTCTCCCCACCTCTTGTGCTCTCTAAGTCCAAAAGCCACTAATTTTTAGCAACGAGTGGTGGTGCACGCGGTGAAG
The DNA here is from genome assembly GCA_021442155.1 of Cymbidium sinense. Taxonomy (NCBI): domain Eukaryota; kingdom Viridiplantae; phylum Streptophyta; class Magnoliopsida; order Asparagales; family Orchidaceae; genus Cymbidium; species Cymbidium sinense. The sequence continues at coordinate 46,160,905 of CM038231.1, read as the reverse complement.
CATTCCATAGGTAGGTAAAGGAGAAGGTCCAAGAAGATCTTCTAGATCCACCAACATGGGCTTTGAGGTAACTTATCTAAATTTTAGATCAACCATAGGATTTTGTGTTTGGTGGAAAATTTGCATGAATCTAGGATTTGAATCTAAGATTTTTCGCCTGATCCTATTACACTTTCTTTCTTTCAATTTCCCTACATTAAATAAAGCAATTTTTGACTTAGATCATAGAAAGATAATGAGATTCGGTGATGTTTTAGGTAGATCACATCCATCTAACCTTTGTAGTCGCCTCGGAGGGAGAGACAATCTCGGCCATTCATCTTAGTTAGATAGAATGGACACCACAATTAGATCTCCTTTTCGATTTATGCTATTAGATTTAACCAAAAATTTCAAAAAATTATAAAAAATAACACTCTAAACCAAAAAAAATACAAATAAGGGCTCTATGGATTCATCTTTTCAAGAGGAATCTAATGAACTTAAAAAATCTCAAATTTAGATGTATATGTTTAGAGTAATTTGAGTTTTAGTGAAATCTATATTTCTTTAATTACTCTCAAACTACTAAAATAATCAACTTGAAAATTTTTAGAAAAGAAACTTAATTTTTTTTTCCTATCTATCATAAAATGTAAATTTAATTACCTATCTGGTTTAAGAGTTATTAATTTTTGAAGGCAATTGGCTATTTTTAAATAATTAATTAATTGATTATAAAATTTATGTAAATTTATCAAGATAATTCAAATCAGTTTAATAAATATTAGAGATCTTAAAAATATTTTTAGACCTTCTGGTCCATACTAAATTATAAAAGTAATTAAATTATGGTTTAATTAAGCATTAATTAATTACTTTAATTACACAAAACTTTAAAAATCATAAGTAATTATAGAAAAATCAAAATGTAAATAAATACTCTATATAAAGCTTAGATAGAAGAATCTACGAAAAATAAAATCCTTAGATTTCATTGAATAAATAGTGATTAATTAGGGTTAAAATTTCAAATAATTACTTTAATTAAGCCTAATCACTTTGTTAATTAACTTGAGATTTGACATGTTGAATATATGAGATGACATTTGCCTCCCACAATTTTCTTGGGCTAATTTCTCAAGTGGATCAAAAGAATAAAAAATTTAAACCCAAATTATCTCTCTTGCAATTAAGTAATTATTAAGATCAAGAAAATTATGAAATTAATTAAATGGTATTAATTAATCATTATAATGGTAAGAATAAAAATAATAATTAGGACCCTCTTCTTTTTTTCAAGATTACCCTTAAGGAGCTTAATTAATTAATTAAATGGTTAGATGAAATTTAAATATGAAACCATCATAATTAACTCATTTAATAAAATTATGTTTACTTGACTCTCCTTATGTTCTTAGTTATTATAAGGATCTTTAATGAAATTATGATTCTCCATTAGTGTGAGGAATTATAAATGTAATTAGCTTAATCTTCATAATTCAATTTTTTATTAAAAATTAGCTTAATTGTATTAGAATCTTTAGGACAATACAAATTTTATTTTGCAAGCAAATCATCATGATTTTGTGGTCTCTTGCTTAATAATTAATCAAATTAAGACATTTTTAAAGGGTAATTAAATGGATTATTAATGGGCCAAACTTAATTAATTCGTAAAAGCAACTTAAATTCTCTTTAAATTTATTAACAAACTAACATGTATATGAGTCTAACACTTCTCCTTCTCTTTTAGATTAAATGACTCAAAACTATAAAACTAAAATCCTAAAAGATTTTGATTAGGCTTAAGGTATGATTATTTAATGTGATTGTCCTTAAGTTTTAATAATGCCAAATGAATCATTTGGTAATGTGATTATTTTGTTTCAATTATCAAAAATTTGCATTCCATATGTTTCATACATTCGTGTTTTAAACTTAAAAGAATATATTGCATTTAATTTCATGATGTGGAAAGATATAAATATATGATGTGGCTATTATCACTAATAAATTTTAAATTATTTTCTTTCTTTAATAAATAACCATATACTGGAGGTTAATCAAATAATTTAGATCCAAGCTTTATATTTGCAAATTTTATTATAAATGATAAAGTAGAATAAAGTTTAGTTATCGTTCATGCTTAAAAGAATAATAACTTACAACTTTTCATAATTTCATCCTTATATTTATGTATGTGTATATGTGTATTTGGGCTAATAGGTACATTGTCTAGACATCACGGGAACATGAGGTTTTAAGTAGCCCTAAAGAGGTCCTAGATAACCCCACATCCCTAGTTAAAGAAAGTCACATACTTTTATACTTTCCTACATCCTTATACATATGTATAAATGTAAAATGAAATTCTCTTTGCTATAAAATTCATGCATATTGATACTTCAAGCGTGTTTAAAAGAAATATATAGATATGTAGGATATATGTATATGCTTTTAATCAAAAGGAAGTAAAATAAAATAGTGATGTATATTGATAATGAAGTTAAAATAATAAAACATTACTCATTTGATTATGATTTGGTTTCATTAATGTAAGATGTCTTTCATGTTTAAATAACACTCATTAAGTCAAATCCAAGCATACGTTTAAAATTCATGAATGTTTCATTAAAAGACTTAAAAGTTATAAAAATTCATCCTTTAGAATCAACGTTAGGTAGGGATTAAAGAGAATCAACTCTCTTTATTCTCTTTATAATATTAAATTACAATTAAGAAATAAACAAGATAACATATAATTTAAAATCTTATCTAAACTTTAAACAACTTAAAGTATAACCTCCATTGGGAATTTGAACATTCAATCATTAGAAAATCTTAACTCTAAAGTCAAATTAAGACGTGCATCACTTGTCCTTAGCACACACATTATAATACTAAGTCATCGATCTTAGTATTAGGTTATGCCGATGATTATTATGGTGATGTGTTTTATTTCGTGATGTAATATTTTAAATTGAATGTTAGAATTGTGTTTGTAGATTGAATGTTAGGGCGATATTAGATTAATAATGTCTTTCGCAAGAGATTACGCTATAATAATAATAAAACATAAATATTTTTGCTTATAGGTTCTACTTAAGTCTCTAAGCATGATTTATTAAGACAGACGAGCTTGGTTACCCATGGGCAGGGTGTTAAGTCCAAATGTATGAAATATAACCGCTTTTGCATGCTTGTTAAGCTATTTATTTGCAAGTGTAGTTAGCTTTTCCTTCTACAAAAATATAATTTTGCAATAGGATTAGGATTATTACTACGGGGTTTAAGATAAGCAATGGGATAAGCAGTGGCTAGAAAGCATAGACTTGGGAGGCCTTGTGAAGCCTAGAGTAATCCAACCCAAGAAGTGAGATGAAGACTAAGATTGAAGACCCCATAGCTTTATTTTCATTATAAATTATAATCGAGTTGTATAAAGGTAGAGCTCGACCAACCAATTTATTTTCTTTTATTGGGTGTACAATAGTGTTTTTCATAGGTTTCTTAAAATATGAATGTTTAATGTGTGACTAGATACGATAGGCTCTTTAGAAAAAAAATTAAATTTTCTATCTGAATTTAATAACTCTAACTAAAAATTTATGCAAGAAAAATAAAAGATTTAATAATGTTGACCTCATTTTTAGAATGAGCTCTCAACCCCTCCATCTTAGACATAGGACTCCTCTTAGACTTTAAGAGCTCTTTAGTCTTAAGACACATCTAGTGAATAAGTGGATACTCCAACCTAGCCCTAGAAGACTTAGAAGAGTCATGCCTTAGGGGTGTTAGGAAAATCTCCTACCCTTAGCTTAAGCCATTCCTCACTTTCCTTCTTTCAAGTCAAACTCCAAATCAATTCTATTTGATTTTCTCCAAACTCAAATCAATTCCATGATTTAATTGCATGATTGAAATCCATGATTAAAATCTATGTTTGAAACCCATGATCAAAATCCATCAAAATTCCTAAGTCTAAATTTTTACTAAGTCCTTAAGCTCCCTTTAAGGACTTAACCAAAATCATGATTCAAACCTATTCAAATATTTGAGATTTTATCATAACCCATTTATATTCTCATTTATATTCACATATATAAATAAAATATAAATTCAAACCCATCAAATCAAATTCAAAATTCAAAATCAATTCATGAAAATTTTCTTAAGTCTCTTTAATTTTCCATTAAAGGACTTAGCCAAATCAACTCTAAACCTTGATCAAACCTACTCAAACCCTTGGGATTTTCTCAAAACATATTTATATCCTCATTTATATTCTCATATATAAATGAAATATAAATATAACTCAATCAAATCAAACCCTCAAATTAAATTCTAAATTTAAAATCCTTGAAATTCCCTTAAATCCTTAATTTTCCATTAATAGATTTATCCTAAACTATGATCAAATCATTTTAAACTCATGTGATTTTCTCAAAAATTATTTGTATTCTTATATATATATATAAAATATAAATATAAATCAATCCAATCAAAATGAAATTTCAAATTAAAAAATTGCTTTAAATCCTTAAAATTCCCTTTAACGGATTTAACCTAAATCATGATTAAACTTCTTCAAATCCTTGAAATTTTTTCATGATCAATTTATATTCTCATTTATATTCACATATATAAATGAAATATAAGTTTAAACAATTAGAATCAATTCCAAAAAAGCAAACTTAAATCCATTCAAAATTAAATCTAAGCCTTTCAAGTCAAAATCTTGAACATAGCCAAATCAATTCCAAATCAAGCCAAACCCTTGATTTTCTCTCATGGTTTAATCAAACCTACAATCATGAGCTCATTTATAAATCCAAACCTCAATCAAACAATCAAAACCCAAATCAAAATCAAACCCAAAACTCTTTCATATTCTTCCTTCGAATATAAAATTTTCAAATGGATCAAAATCCATTTGACTTCAAATCACTTGTAAATGGATTTATATTTCAATCATAAGTCATATGCAAGATCAATCAAGCTAAAATCAAGCTTTGATTAAGCCATTTGACCCACTTAGGCTCACTTGACCCAAAGTGACCTAAAGTACCCTTATGAGCCAACTTTTGACCAACCATTGGATTGAACCAAACTCATATATCCTCTCATCATGATCAACAATCATCATGGGATGATCAATCAATCAAATTAGGTCAAACCAAGTCAAACCTAAGGGTTAACCAAGTCAACGCTTAACCTAAATAAAACCTAACATAGATAAAATCCACTATAGGTCAAATTAATTGAAACCATTGATCTAAGTTCACTCATGATATATATGTTTGAACTTGACAAAGATAACATTTGAGCCTAACCTAGCCCAATTGTCCCACTTTGACCCAAGTTGACCCATTTTGACCTAAAGGGCCAAAATGTGTCAAAACTTGATCTCAGCCAAATTGATTAGAACCAATGGGTCAAGTTCATCCCAAATCACTTGTGAAACTTGACCAAAGCCTCAATTGGTCAACTAAACCCAACCTCGCTGAATTGACCTTAGACCAAACATGACTTCAAGGGTCATGTTGAACTTAACCAAATTGATTGGAAATAAAGATACCAATCCACTCCATATGACTAACCAAACCTAAACCTACCCTTGACCTAACCCAAATAAGTCAAATGAGTCAAATAGGTCAACTTGACCCACTTGTCCTAAATGAAGTCATATGAGCCAAAACCAAATATATACCAAATTGAATCAAACCAATGACCATTCTACCCTAGAACATAGAACAAATTTTAGCCATGGTATTTTGGTCATACCCTTAATTACCACTTGAGGCTTTCCTAAAAGCTTAAGGGGACTTAATGATGAGTGGCACCCAACCCAATGGATTTGAGTTAGCCCATTTGGCCCCTAGACCAAACCCGACCACTTAAAGCAAAATTGAATTTTTTGAATTCCCTCTTAAGCTCAAATTCAACACATGGGAAGTTGGCAATCCATTCCAAGGATCAAACCGACCATATGCACACTTAAAACCTTCCAAACAAACTCTCCAATCTGAATTAGATTAAAATGGCAAAGGAGGTGTCGACCATCCGATTGCCATAAGGGGAGATATACTCCCCCTAATTCAATAAAATTTTAATTCACTCTCTATCGATTGAAGCCTAGGAACCCAGAGCAACCATCTCAGAGCATTCCTAAGCTTCTTAGATAGGATTTCAATGCCCTATTTCTCAATTTTGCATGGTGCAAAATAGGGGAGCTCAATCCATTAGCCAACTTCCTCCATACTTGATCTCCTTCCAATTACTCTTGCACACTCCATCAAAGGGTCATGTCAAACTTTCCCAAGCTCTAATTGAAGTCCCCACAGCAAGGAAGAGCTCAATTGAATCAAATCTGAAGCTCAAGTGAAGTGTTGTTGGTCTATTCATTGATCCAGTCAATCCCCAAGGCCTAGGAATGTCAGGGCTTCTCACCAAAATGAAGCTACCACATCGATCTCGAGCACCGGCGATCACCTCTGGCGAGGTATGGATTTTTCGATCACTAAACTTAATGTGGTGTGGAGCTTTATGAATGAAATTTTCACCTCATCAAATTTTGGCCGTTGGATTTATCGTTCTATTTTTCTAGATGGTGCGGGCTGATTTTGGTGTGATTCCATGCTAGATCGAGCTTGGATCTTCCCCTTGATCATGGATGGTCTCTATTAATCAAGGGGAAGAACTTGGCTCATCTTTGTCATCCATCCATGCATTTAAAACCATAAATTATACTATTAGAAATTTAGTTTTAAAATTATAATCTTCTTTAATTTCAACCTAAGTAAATTAAAATATAAACATGTCATTAATAATCAAAAGTGTCTCTTCGCGGTGCAATTGAGTGTAAACAACCTTAGTGAGCATACTCCTCTTGGAAGACTATTCAATCAAAAAAATTTATTGACTTGATCTGGATAATATGACTTTTAGTAAGTATTTTACACAAGTTTAAAAAGGATTTACTAATCTTACCTTATTGGAGCTCTTCTTTTTTCCAATTCTATGAAATCTCTTATATAAGAAGAACACCCCTCATATTATTATCTATTTTTCTTATACCAACCTATTTTGTATTTATAATGCTTTCTTCTATGTCAAAGATTGAGAGAGATTACATAAATAAAAAAAGAAAATGATTAATGAAGGGAGTCACATCAAATAGGTTACTCAACAAGGACATCCCATAATGTGCATAAGAAGAAATAAAATAAAAATAGCACAAACTAGACACTTATATTTAAAGTGGTTTGATGAAGAGTTCTTCGCCTTATGTCAACTAAGGCACAAAAGAAATTTTTTTCTTACTAAAAATTGTAAATCAAGTAAAAAACTCTAGGGTGTATCCCTTTATATTGTTCATACAATGTTTCTGGAAATTGTCCCCAAAAAATTACAAAAGGGGATAAGAACCTCCTCAAGATCTTGATTATAGTCAAACGGTCTTCTTTTGTTCAATCTCTCTCCTTAGAACTATCTGATCTTCCTTTATCTTCATGTTATCAAAACATCACAAATTTCACCAAAAGTCCTCCTTAACATCTCGCTTATCATATTTATATTGACTAATATAATCCATAATTTTGTTCATACTACATAAAGAAACCTTCTCATTCTTGGTCAAATCAATTCTTGAAAATATTCCAAATATGATGTAATTAATACTACAGTAACCTGGCTAAATGAGCTTGTAGACCTTTTGTTTTTCTCAAGACTCCACATATGAATGTTGATTCTGACACATGCAAATAAAGGGAAAAAAATGAGATCTCAATTATCACAAGGTATTTTGCATTATTCCCAATAAGGCAAATCAATATCTTGAGGCTTTAAGAAGCAAGATATGTAGATCCGTGGATATCTAGCATGTCATATCGATTAAAGCATGGGCAACTAGCATCGATATTGCCACATGCCCTTATTTTTTTTTGGGATTACGATATCCATTCTTTAAACAAATTGCAATTATTTAATTTGCTCATTTAATGTCTACATATTTGTGTAAAAACTTCCAAGCATTCTTTGTTTTATAAGGCTAATGATTGTTCAACCAAAAAGTTTAACTAACTTGTAAAATTTCTAAGTGTAGAGTTAATAGCAATATGTTAAAAGAAAGTTATTCCATTCAAAATGAAACAACAACATTACCCATAATTTATTAGCATCTATCTGATTTATAATCTAGGATTGAACTCAAGCTCCTTGAATTTCTCAATTCAATCCATTTAATTTAATTATTATTTGTGTTTCATAATGTTAAAGGTTATCAACTACTTGGTTAATCAATTTAATCCTTCTAATTTAAAGTTGATGTTTTTTGGCCTAAAATGAGAGTGTTTCTTATAATTTCAAAATAGAAGTATGTCTTTAGTCTTTCATTCCTCAACAGTATATATAATAGAGACAAAACTACGAAATTTTAGAAGGAAGCTTTTCCTTCACTATTTGATGAAAAGGAAGGACATTCTTGGTTTAAAAGTAGCCATCAAGAGATCTCTTTGGTACAAGGCTATTCTTATATTGAGACATGCTTATTTGGAGGGGGTCGTATTTAGAGCTACAATAACTGTCTAAGTTTGTTTGACTCATCCATTTCAATATGTCCATGAGCTAATTTTGGGCACTATAACACCATTTTGATTTGTTCTAAGGGTTAAACTTGGTACTCTTTGTTTGAGTGGGCACGTAAAAAATCAAGTGGCAAGCTACCTATTTGCTATCGACTTTGTAGGTTAAGTGATATGAGTTCATATCCCCAAACCAACAACAGAAGCAAAAGGGAGAGAAGAAGGCCAGGTTGGCTAAAGGATTTCACAAGTCCTCCCAAATATTAAACATTAATGAGAGAATAAATTACAAGAATAAAGAATATAATAAAATAAGACCAATATAATAGTTTATACAAACAACAGTGAGCAGTAGGATGAATAATTCCAGCTATAAACAAGATAATATCCCAAAAGAACAGAGACTATAACTAAATACAATCATATGCTAAACTGTTCAAAAGCAAGACCAACAGAAACCGGCCGATAAAATACAAGTCATAACAGAAATAACTGCAAATAGAACCAATTACAAGCTCCACTAATATCCAAAATGACCAAAGAAAAGCTACTTAACAGAATATAACAGAAATCAGTTACAAAATACATAGCAGACCAAGATCTAAAGAAAGCATAGGAAAACTATAAATAAAGATGAGAAAATAAAGAGGATCAAGAATTATCTCAAGAAGCTCCTCCTTCTCTGTCTCAAGTCTTCTTCTTCGCAGCCTTTCCAGTTTTAATAAGCATTAGGCCAAACGCGCCATCTCCTTCTGGATCCCTCTTTCTCACCGAGCTCTCTCTCAGGAACCCTAACTCTCTCGAATGGCTAATTGATTCCCGAACCGAGTCTTTTCCCCATTCAAATGAATAGCTTCCTCGACAATCTTCATCAGACGACGGAGATCAGATCATCACCGTTTCGCCAATCGACGTCATAATCGCCCATTACATCAAGCTCGCCATTCAACATTGAATCCACTAAGTCGAAGCGATCGAGAACCGCGATCAAATAACACATCCAAGGGCGATAAGAAACCAAACCATCCGACCATCAATATTCAAAGAGACACTGATCCAGTGATTAGATCCAACGGCAAAGACAAAAGAATCCAATGGTGAAAGCACCTAAATCCTTCCAAATATCTTAACATTAAACTACCCGGAGTCAACTCACAGAACCTAGCTCAATCCAAGCCGGACCAGACTCAATTCCAGAAATTAGAACATATCATTAAGTTAGGTTGATAAATTAACCTACCCAATAGCTTAAAGATTATTATTGGTATATTATGGCTTCTATCAATTAACTCATAAGTTTGATGAATGTGGAGTCAATTTCTAGAAATCTCATTTTTTAGGGTTGAATGGTAAAGCCAAGGGGCTTAAGAACTAGTTCATTTATTTATATGGCGATTAAGTTATCAATAAGTTATTTCATTCCATAGTCATTTATTATTAGAATAAAAGTTAATTAGTGGAATAACCAACATAAATGAGTGAGCATCGATCCAATTCTTCACTTTTCCTAGTCAGTCAAGTTGATACTGACTCAGTCTTAATGGTTTAGAGTGTACATTATTGGTTTTATTTATTTTATTTAGGAAAGGGGAAGTGATAGTTTTCGTTAATTGATATTGATAATTAAATGTGTACCACTAATATTGAATGTTTATATGGAATGAATTAAGAACAATATTTAATTTTAGGGGCATTTACATGCATAGCACACAATTCTAATATATTTACATATTCAACATCTAAACTTGTTTACTTACAAAAATAGAATCATCTTTATTTATTTATTTTTAAAAGTGAAAGGCAACCTTTCAAGCATAGGAAAAATGTTATCTTTGTAGATATCAAACTTTGGGGTTATATATGTAAATGCATAAGAATTGTGTGTTGTGCATGTAAAGTTCCTTTCTTAATTGAATATTTAAATTAAATCTCATAGGCATTAAACATATTATTGCTCTTAATTAAGAGTTTATTTGGAAGATCATATGCTTGGATTTAACATTATTTTTGAATTTAAAAAGGTTGACTTATTTTGAATTAATAAAAAAATAATTTCATTTAATAAAGCAATTTGATACGATAAGCTTTTCGACAAATTTCTTCGCAGCAACAATGTGATGTCACTATGTCAGTTATCTTCATGAGATAAGAGGTTGTTCGTCCCACGTTTTTATTAAATATTAAAACCTAATAGAGGACTTCATTATTTTCTTGTAAAATAAGAAAAGGTCTGAGAATAGAAAGAGAGATTAATTTTTTTTTACTCTCTTTCTACAGTGCTTACTTAATTAAAATATATTTGATAGTGATAATTATTATTAAAAAAACTTAAAATAAAAAAACTTAAAAAATATATTTTTAAAAATAACATAAAAATAATAAACATAAAATAAAATTATCCCAAACAAGCTTTTAATTAGTGTATTGTTTGAGTGTTTTATATTTATTTTAAAATATTCAAATTTATTTTTGAATATTTTAAATAATTTTACAAATAATTATTACTATTAATATATATTATATAGAAATAAAATAAAATATAAAAAAATAAAAATGATCTCAAATTGGTGCCGTAGCATATGGCTTTCTTTATTGGAACTGATATGAGCACCAGCATAGCTTTTTTTTTCTTCTTGGGAAAACTTAGGGCTAGGCTCAAATTCATTATCAAAACAGAATTTGAACCATGGGCCAAACAAATGAAAACAGGACTTTGAAAACAAAGCCGAGCACAAAATAAGGACTCACTTACACGAAAAAACACAATAAAAGAAAACGGTAAAGGCCCATCTCCCAATAGTAAAGCCTTCAGGATTAGTAGTAGAATTTTAGGGCGTGCAAAGATAATTTCTTTAATTTTCATTGTACTAGAAGATGCGGAGGGATGCATCTCTCAATAAGAATATTAAAAAGGGTGAGATATATTAAAAAGGAGTCAAATAGCCAAATGGGTAGAGAAGGTGCCATCATTAGAGGATCTCCTTTATGTAGTGATGATTTTTCCTTATTTAAATTTTATCATATAAAAATTTAAGATCATCTTCATTATGAATGAGCCATTTAGCCTAAATTTTTGAGATAATCAGACGACCAAAAAAAAATAATATTCAATCAATTTTTAACTAATATGATGAGATTATAGATTTAATTGTTGATTTAGAGGGACTTCCTCAAAACTTTTAAAAATAGAATATTGATTTTTTTTTTATGGTTGTGATCATCGAAAAACAAAGATGATTGCTTGAAGATTAGTTTTGCTCATTTGTAAGATATGTAAGTCTCTTTAGCTTTTGTGAAGAATAAATATAGGATTATCATAGAAATGAGTAGTCCAAGTAGTCTTAAATAACATTAAAAAATCGCCTGATTAACCCAATAATTTTTAAAATAAATCTTTAATTGAAATATTAAGAAAGATCAAAATGGATTAGTTATGGAGAATGATTAGATAATTTAGCTCCATGAATTTTTTAATAAGATAAAGAAAAAGAAAGGTCAAGCTAAGCCCCTTTTCACCAAACTTTGTCAAGCTTGATATGACGAGTATAATCACTTATACTATTGTATTAATTGAAGATAAGCCCCAGTGATGATAAGTCCATCTAACCAATTTCAAAAATCAAAATTTTGATATCCCTAATTTATTATTTGGGATCATATTGCCCCCTTCTTTCTCATATTGATATCTATAACAATTAAAATCTCTTTGAATAATTCAAGGTCTATCCAAATTACTGCCAATCAATTTGAGAGTAGACCACAAGTGAATCCTTTTAGAATGAGAGTTCGCATCATAGACTATAATAAGATAAAAGGTGGTATTTTTACCACAACAAATTATACCATGGATGAGCTAGATCTCTCTTAAAATAATATAAAATAGAATAGAGGGAGTTCCATTTGATCCAATTCTACCGTGCTCAAAATGTTGAAATTATCACAACATCTTTCATTAGGAAAGAATGAAGAGAAACATTGAACCATGATTCTTTGACAAGAGCATAATTCACTTTGCATTCAAGAATGTAAGAAATATTAAGGTTAAGGGCATAGATAGAATTCTTATGGATATTTTGTTCATTGAACTCCTCAACATTTTAAGAAGTGATTATGGGGAAGAGCATGATGTATTTAATTTATTAAGGGCTAATTTTTTAGACTAATTTTCCATTGGAGGCTTTGGTAAGGGAGCTTTAAAAACTATTGAAGGGTGATTATTATCTTCTGAAACTAGCTCTTCATTAACAAGGAGAAGGATTTTTATTATTATAAGATGGGTCAACATTTGAAGAGAAATTTTTAATGCCAAGTGAGTTAAGAATTGGAATCTTCTTGCTAGTGAGATTGCAAGGGAGGATGGAGGTGTTGAAGTTGTAATGATATGTAAAGTTAGAAAGAGCTTGAGAATTTATATTCTTAAGACCAGAGAGATGGTTGGCTCTGATTTTCTTTCATTTTTGTGCATGTGAGTGCAGCTTCTATCTTTATTTTGGGAACATTTATTTTGAGGAATAAATAGAATATTGTTTGCATTGATGGGACATTGATGTTGTTGATGGAAAAAAAGGAACCACATCTTCAGCAGGAAGGTAGTTTTCAAACATCAATTACTTTCAAACAAATGTCTTTGCCAAGTGAATTAATTAAATCTCTTATGATTAAGAAGTAGTATTTTTAATTTGCACATTTACACACGCTACGGTATGTCTAGTTTTACTAGCACTTAGGTTGCAGAACATAAGGAAAGTGCATATTTTGCTAGCAATTTTGAATTTATCATTGGAATTCCATAATAAAGAAACAAATCCATAAAGGGATTGGTACAAATTTTTTAATGGGTATAAAGTCGAGATCAATTTTAATGATAAAAGCTTTAGCAAAGAAAAATCATAGCCCTCCAAACCACACCATATAATAATCTTTGATAGATGAAAACTTAAAAAGGAAGATATCATCATTTTGGGAGAGTAAGTCCAAAGTACCTTAGAAAGGCCATGTTTCTCTACCAGTGCAAGTAGTGCTTCATAATATAGGCTTTTTCCAAGAAAATAGCCCACAAAAGCAAGTTCCTAATCCTTTGAGCCTTGTTGAATTTTTTCACCCAAATAATAGAAAATATCATCAGTATAAAGCAAGTATTTAATAAAAAAAAACTCTTTAAATTAGGGGAAATTTGAGGTAACTAAACCTCTCCAACTAAGACCATTCCTAGAAGGAATAGCCATCAAAAGAAAAGGCACTAGAGGGATAGTGGGGTTTGGAAAAAAAAGGGATTTTAGTAGAAGAAGAGAGAGTTTAAGTCAAACAACATGAGATTTGAGCTTGATAAAGGAAAACTATGAGATCCATAAAAGAGAAATGAGAAATAGAAACTAGAAAGAAGCTTATTTGAGTTAAATAAACTAGAGAGGAAGAGAATGTAAATAAAAGCTATTTAATTTTTGAGCAAACTATTCATGAGAGGAGGTAAAGGCAATCTCATGAGTGAAATAGAAAAAATCCATAGCATCTAGCCAAATCTAGAGGAAAAAAGAAAGATAAAAAGGAGTAGAAACAAATAAGAATCTATCCCTTTTTTATGACATTATCATTTTTTCCCTCATTAGCATAGTTTAACACTAATTGTCTGCATATGGTTTAATGTTTCGACATTAAGAAAACTTATGTGGCTTGCCAAGTACAAGTAGGTAGTGAGTAGATACAGAGGCCAGATTATTTTTTTCTTACTCAAATTTACTACAAATTATCACTTATTATAAACAAAACCTAATGAAAGAAAAAAAAAGTTTAATTTTATTTATTTTTTGCATTATTTTGAAGTGTAATATGGCACGTTTAATTAAGTTGTGTTGATCTATGCATAATTTTAAAAATTTCTCTCATGATATGTATACTTGATTAACCAATCAATTTATGCAATATTATCTGACAATTTACTTTAACTAAAATTTCATGATTTAACATATTGAGTTCCAAATAAGAAATTGGTTTTAATAGTCTGATAGTGGTTATAATTGGAAAAGTAGCTCCATTATATATTTTTTTGGAGAAATATGTTTTGAAAGTTTATTTTGGATGTAAACGCGTCATTGTTATATGTGTATCCAAGTCCCTAAGTATTTCTTACTAAAAATATTAATGACATATTATCAATGTATACTTCTATGCAATTTTATTTCTAATTTCATTAATCTTTCATTAAGATTTTATTATTTAGCAAGATAAGACGATGGTACATGAATTACTACTATCTTTGATAATCATGGACATGTCTTTTTTAATATTTGAATGAACCTATATTACATAATCCAAGATATTATGTATTTTTTGAATTCTTTATATGCTTTACATTAAATTGATGTAAGTTTGATATGGATATGCAACTAGCTCAAACTATTTTTTTTTCAAATTATATAATGTTTAAATGATGTTGTATTAAATGCTTGTTCAAAACTTATTCACAAACACATGTTTAAACTTTATTCAAATTATGCATGCACAAGATTTAGCCTTATTCAAATAAGTCTTGAACTATGTTTAGACATTTTGAAATAAGGCTTGAACCATTTTTATGCATGGTTCAAACCATGTTAAGGCGTGATTCAAACTATGTACAAACATGGTTTGAACAAGGCTCAAATCATGTTCAAGTATTTTTTTTTTTTTTAATAAAGCTCAAGTAAGATTTGAACAAATTTCTAATCATAATTGATAATGTGCTCTTGTTCAAACCAAATAATGGTTATGTTTGTGCATCTACTTTAATTAAATATCAACATTTTTGTACTGTATGAAGGAGAATAAAAAAAAAAGATAGCTAAGTTAGTTGGAAATTTATTAGGAAAAAGGAAGATATTGATAGTTCAAAAAAAAAATCTTTCTAAAACATATTATGAATCTTATATACAATTAAAGTTTTAGAGACTAATAAAAAATTAATTTATTTCAAATTTAGGGATGGCATATTACTTTAATGAAGCAAGTCCATAATATCATTTATTTTAATAAAAATAGCAACATAATATAATCTTATTTTCTTCTTGAATGAAGTATGCATATTTATTCAATATTAAGATTTTATCTTTGTGCTTATTTCTCCAAGAAAATATAGATTATAGTGCAAATAAGAATGATGCAAGGTCATTTAATTCGTCATCTTTTGTTGATTTCATAGTTGATAAAAATGATATTATGAACATACGAAATGCAAATGAGGTGATGTTTTGGACACATATGATGTTGATAAAGATAATAGTGTGGATATATGATATGGTGATGCTTTGGGGCTCCATGAATTCCTCAATACTAAAATAATCAATAGAAATTAGGGAAATTTACATACACAACACACAATTCTTATGCATTTACATATCTAACACCTAAAGTTTGATATTTACAAATATAGCACCTTCGTATACTTCGAAAGGTGAATTTTACTTCAAAAAATTAAGAAAAGTACTATTTTTATTGTTATAATAAAAATTTAGGTGCTATATATGTAAATATTTATGTTTGAGTGTTAAATATGTAAAATTTTAAGAACTGTGTGCTATGTATGTAAATGCCCCTAGAAATTAATGATCACTTTGTGATTTACTTGAAACTAGTAAATGAGCAAGGTCTTCTGATTCTCCATATATTATGCAGTTGAAAGTAATAATTTATGATATGAAAAATACATGAATAACTCTTATATTATAGGGATTAGAGTAAAAAAAGTTCATATTATTTAATTAATGTTGATAAATTAATCTAATGCTCAATCACAAAGAACTTTAAATTTAAGATGAGAAAATTAAACAAAGACAATTGTTATATCTTAAAACATGTTCTTGGAGCATGTGAACTATGAACATAACATATCAAATAGATGCAATGCCCAAAGG
Source organism: Cymbidium sinense (assembly GCA_021442155.1). NCBI lineage: Eukaryota > Viridiplantae > Streptophyta > Magnoliopsida > Asparagales > Orchidaceae > Cymbidium > Cymbidium sinense. The sequence continues at coordinate 46,144,455 of CM038231.1, read as the reverse complement.
TATGGTTATGTTTAGGAGTCAACCCCAAAACTCTCAAGTGACTAATTATTTAAAATATCAATAAAACATATTATGGTATAGAGATTTAGTAATACAACATTTGAAATGTTTATGATGTAATCCTGCATCTTATTCTATTTCTATGTATTGAATGTAGTTACATGCATTTTTTTAAAATCATCCTAGTTGTTTGTTCACTCCTACTACATTTACATGTTTTTATGAAAAGATAAGAAACTAGTGGAGTGAGGGCATAGTTATTAATGAGAGAGGTATACTTTGTTATTATAGACATACTCTTCTTTAATCATGAATTCCATGAATTTTATTATAAATATTGGGACATTATGATTATTATGTATAAATATTTTGGATGTAACTAGTTCGATGTATATATGTAAGTAGATTTTGTGCATGTCTTAGTTACATGCCAGTCTTGGTTGACCTACTATAAGATATAAGTTATATCAAGTTGGATCATAACATAAGATTAGGAAAAATGAATCAACATACACATATACTTTGGCTATTAGATCAATATACGATCAACATGCATGTCTTATTAGACATATAATTAAAGAAAATCCCATTGGATCTAACTCTAATGTGAAGCCAAAGATGAGTATATTAGAATTATAAAGAATTATAATATTAATTAACTTAATGAAAAGACTTGATAGTGTTTAAAGTATCCTTTTAAAAATTTTCATTATATTTTATCATGCCAACAAAAAAGATTTTAGGGATTAATGTTAACCTCCATTTTTATACTCAGGATATTTAAAGTATATTTATTTCTATATAGGTATTTCCATGCAAGGCTTAAAAAATGCATGCTATTTAGTGCTTAGTGCAAATTGAACTTGTTTGAGTATATAATATGAAGGCACTTTGCTTATTATAATGACCCAAGATGTTGATATAAATTTATTCTATGACACTTGCAATTATTGAGTCAAAAATAATGATTCATGGATGAATTTCATGATTAGATTGGGTTATTCAATCGGCTGGGTAAAAAAATTAAATTTTTCTATAATAGACATAATAATATAAATAATATTTTATCTACAATATTTTTAAAGGCTCATTATATAGCTTGCACTCATTATATATTATATTTTCAAATATTATTATGAACTTTAAAAACAGTTCTATTAACACTTAAATATACTTGAGTTCTATTTAAATACTGAATAGAATGGGTTACAGACATGATTTTGAATGAGCTTTAGCAATGGGATATGATAATGAGAGATAAATGCAAAATAGTTTGATACAACATTGTAGTGAAAAAAAAAGTAATTTAACTAAAATATAAAAGAATTAAAAGGCTCTTACATTAATTATCAATTTGATTCCATGTTCTTAAAAAAAAATTTTAATGGTGGTGTTAACTTATGTGAAATGATATACAATTATAGAAAGTTTGATGAATGAGCCTCCCATATAAACATGCATTAGATGCAACATGGGATCATGGTGTTAGTTGATATAACTTATAGCTTAAGCTTAAAATTTTGTATCAAAAAGTATTGTTAATTGCATATGTTGAAAAATATATCTCATTAGAAATAAGGACACATGAGAGGTTCTAAATGAAATGAAGATTATTATCACCTTATAATAGAAAATTAGAGTAGTACTAAAGCATTGTAACTAATAAATCCTTATTTAAGTGGATTATATGTGATTGGTTGGTTTATAATTAAATTTATGTATATAAATAATCTAATTTCTTTAAAAATTTATCTTTGAGTTATTTATTAATGATCTTGACCCAAAAAGCCTCACTAAAAGAAGCACAGTGACACCAAAAGAAATATATTTTATGCTCATACTTCAAAGGATAGTAGATTTTCCATTTAACACCTGACCTTAAGTGCAACTAGCATAACTAGAGCTACAAATGAGTTAAGTAAGTGGAAGAGAGGAAGAAATTTAATTTTATGACCTAATGTTATATTATGACTTTCATATTAAATATTTTGTAACAACAATATGAGGTGACAAAAACTACAACTAAAATTATGTATAGTGCCCCCTAACTAGTCATATGCTTAGGCAAAATGCAATTGAGATAGTGATAAGGATGAAGATGGCACTTGGTATGAAAGTTCATAAATATATTCCTAAGATGATAAAATATCTTTGTGAAGGAGCTTAAATCTATGTGAGAACCTAAGTCTATATAATTCTTAGGATCCATAAATGATTTTTTTTATTAGTATAAGATTAAGTACAACAAGCACTATTGACCTCCTTTTAAGATAGATCAAATCTCATTTTTTTATTATGTCTCATAAGTTAGTCTTAAGTCATATTACCCCCATACAACATAGGATTCATAGGTGGAATTAAAAACCATTCATATTACTTTATGATGCATAGGTGGTACTAAGGTAAACCTCCCAATCCTCCCATAAGTAGAATTGTAATAAAATTCTTCACATTATGACCCATAGGCAGCTATAAGGCAAAGCCATATCATTTTTTTTAAGTTAATACCCAATTTATCTTCAAATGATGCATTAATCTAATAAACCTATAAATTAGCTTAAGAGAATAAACTTAAGTGACCAATACAATTTAATTCACTAATGATCTAATTTAAACCCAAACTTGGATAACTTAGGTTCTCTTATGGCTAAATCAATTTAAATTTGATGTATCCTAAGCTAACATGATCCATCCAATTAAATGTTGTCAAACTTGTTCAACTCAAGCTAATTTAACCAAAATTCAGTCAACTTTGATCTTAGGTGAATGTAATAGGATATTAAGCCCATCTTAGGCTTGTAGGTCCCACACCAAGTTAAGCTCAGTAGATGAAAGCCTTATGTGACAGAATTAAGATATAACCCATTAGGTGACTCATTATTACCATTATCACACCATAGAACAATTAACATAAACTATGATAGCCTCGACGCCAATTAGCATTCCAATAGTTAAATAAATGTTTAATTAAGTTTGCACCTAAGATATACCTAAACAATTAACTTAATTAATGCAAATTAACTAAATTGAGGCCAATTGAATGGTAACACACACATATTTTTCCTTTAGGGCACATAAAAATGATATAGAATACAATATTCAAATTTTCAAAAGTAAATTTAAAATTTAGTTAAATTAGTTATTAGAAGTTTGCAAGAAGTTAGTTGTAAGAAAGTTAAAAGTAGATTGAATGATCATCACAAATGTGTGTGTGTGTGTGTGTGTGTGTGTGTAGCCTTTTTCATGTAAACCCAAGCCAAACATTATCTTTCAAGCCAAGGGAAGCCTCAATGTCATACCTATCCTTCAACAAAATTGAAATTCAAAGGAAGAGCTTCCTATATATAAAAAAATCCTTAAACTTGCCAACTACCAACTTCCTTCCCTTAACCTCTTAAAATTTAGCTTAATTATTATGGTTTTATTTTGAATATTATAAAATAGTTACAAATGTCACATGTATGTCTAAATATGATGGAAGTAAATAAAAGAAAACTTTAGCTGTGTTTTATTCCAACTTGGATGCCTCTCCCTTCCACTTGATGGTGATAGGTTTTATAAAGCTTGGTGATCTCCATGATTTATACTTATATTTTCTTTGATGGAAATTATATGAAATTTTTAATTTTTTTATTATAGACTAAATATTGTTGGTTCCCTTTCTTCCATTTGTGGTGGATTGTTATTTGATAAAAAGTTGATCCGTCTATGTTCATGGTGGATTAAAGTTAATTATGGTAATATTCCACCTTTTATATTCATCTAAAGTTTGTTTTTACTATGATTTTTATATCTGTTAACCTCCCAAAAATAAATAAATTAAAAAATATCATAAAACTATTCTCCAAATTATGCTTCAACCCATTCTCGAAAACCTAAGAAATTAATCTTTTAAAATTTTCAACTCTATGTAAAATGTTAGCCATGCCCATCCCTTCATAAGCCTTCACACTATCTTCATGTCACCATTATCAAAAGGGTTAGGTCTATATTCAAAACATCATCTTGATCTTCATCAATTTAATATTCAAGATTTCATACTGTATTTGGAGTAAAAATTAATGTGGCGACTTTTCATGCCTTCATATTTTGGTGATCCTTTGTAATACTTTGAACACCGAAGACCACTCTGACAACTATTGTGGCAGCGTTTGGTCCACAGAGCCATCAGCAGGGAGGTAACTCACGAGCTTCTCAATAGGATTTCATCACTTCAAGCCTCGCCTGGACCGATGGTCTTGAGTGCAGGTATTTTTTCTCGGCAAACCATAGAAATCCTCTTATGTGTTGGTCTTTTGTGAAGATTTTTATAATTTTATGCAATTTTCATAGTAGGATCTCCTTAGATCTCTTCCTTGAACATTTTGGAGTCATTCCAGATGCCCGAATCGAGTGGAGAAGGGCAGACGGTATCCATCTTCCAATGCTCAGAGGGCGAAGGATCATCTGTCATCCATTTCACATGATTAGAATGGATGGCAGTGATTAATCCGTTAGTTTTATTTGATTTAATCCATTAAGATCCATAGGACTAACCTTCGCCGTCCGATCTGAGATCGGACGGTGAAGACGAATGCACATCCGCCACCGCTGACTCAGTACACCATGTTGGACGATTTAAGTGGCCTATCCCATGGCACCACATGGAAAGCGATGCCACGTCAGCTCCCGCGTGATGCCAATGGGATTAGGAGTTAATTAAGCTTAAAAATTCCATTAATCACCTTGAACTTGAAAAATTTATAACTAATTATAGAAAAATCCTAAATATATGAGTAAACCCATTTTGAAAAGGGTAAACTTAAGAGAATTAAATAAAAATAAAATCCCTAAGGTTTGAACAAAGAATAGTACTTAATTAAGTTTTGAAAATTTTCTTAATTAGCTTAATTAAGCTTTAATTATTTGGCTAATGAGTCTCAAATTGATAGGTCAATTCCATGGGATGTCCCCTTTCCCAAATCCATTTCATTAAGGAAGGTAATTAATCCATAACTTAATTTAGGTTAATTAAGCAATTTAAATGACCAAATTAAATCAAATTAAAATGGTAATTAGATCACATAACTCAAATTGAATTTGTGGGTTCCTCTTTATGTGTTTAATAGCATAAAGACCCTTAAGGAACATATGGTTAACCCATGGGTGTGGAAAAATCATTTAAGTACTTAATTAAATCTTTAATTTAATTAATATTTACTTATGAGCCCCATTGCATTAGGTCCCTAAATGCATTGTAATTTTAAAATTTTCATTTGCATATCATTGGAGGCTCATAATTAAATGGTTAATTGAATTAAAGAGACTTAGGAAAGGGAAAAATAAATTGTTTGCTTAAAGGTTTTCTTTAATCCATAAAAGTCACTTAATTATGTTTTCTTTAAACTCATTAAATCACTCACATGGGATGAGGGCAAAACAGCAAATGTTATTTCTCCTCTTTAATTCTAATAATTCAAACATAAACATCAAATCTCATAAGAATCTTTGATTGATTTTAAATGGTTTTATCCAACTTGATTGTCCTTAGGAATTATGTGGAAGTGTTTGATTAATCCTTTTCAATCATTATAAATTTTGTATGTCATTTGATATCATCCATTCATGTTTTCAAACAAAAGAATCAATTGAATTTAATTATGTGTAAGTTGCATGTGTTGGACTAATCCTATTATATGTGTGGTTATTATTACAAATAAATTCTAAAATTATTTTCAAAATTATAAATGAAAAGTTAAGTTGATATTAGCTATGAATATTACATATGATTTACATGTGCTTATAACCTAAATATATCAAAGTATTATTTTATCTTTATGATTCATGTATGTGTTTACATAGGTTTGAACATTAATAAGTATATAGTCTAGACATCCTGGGAATACGAGGCTTTAATTAGCCCCACGGAAGTCTTAAATTATCTCACTTCTTTGGTTAATGAAGACATGTACTTATTTAATTTCATTCATATGTGTACTTATACTAGAATTTGGATAGAACTTTACTTTACATGTGTAAATAATTCATTAAAATACAATCTTTTATTGATTTTCATTCTCATAGTTATGTGAACATTCATATGTATTTAAGATAGCAAGTATATAGTCTGGACATCTCAAGAATATGAGGCTTTAAGTAGCCCCAAAGAGATCTTAAATTATCTTGCTTCCCTAGTTTTAACAATGACATGTACTTGCTTAAAACTTTAATACATATGTGTGTACTTAGTTAAGGAATGAAATTCCTCTTTCCTACCAAAATACATGCATTCATAATCATCTAAGTGCACCAAAATACATTGTATGTATAGGTATTCTATGTTTAAAATTATATGCATATTATTAATGATGACAAAGATCATTAATCTTAAGATATCTTTTATGTTGAATAGAATTCTTTAAGATTAACTCAAACATAGGATCATAAAAATATTTAAAAATCATTCGCTAAAAGAAACCAAAAGTACAATAATATGCTTTGAAAAATAACTTAGGATAGAGATGAAAGGGGTTAAGCCTCTTCCTTCTCTTTAAAATACTTAGATGCTAAGTAAATATCAAATGAAATAAAATAAAACACAAATTAAAATTCACCAATCCTTTTAATAATTTAGAGTGAAACCATCCTTCATGGTTAATTTAAATAATTCTAAACTTAGATAATTATAATTATAAAGCCTAGCTAAGACATGCCACACTAAGTCTAAGCACACACATTAGAATGCTAAGTCACCACTTCTAGCTCTAAGTTAGGATGGTGTATGTTATCATGTTGTGTTTTATTTTATGATGTAATGTTTTAGACTAAATGTTAGGATTATGGAGATTAGATGTTAGGTCGTTATTAACTTAATGATATTTTCTCAGAGGGATTATGAGAATGGGGCCTTTAAAATAAATATAAATGCTTTTGCTTAGGTTGCTTATGCCCCTAAGCATAATTCATAAAGAGGAGTGACTAATGTGTGGTGCTAAGTCCAAAGTATATAATATAACTACTTGAGTTTGTATGGATGATTTAGCTAATATTTGTCTTTGTAGTGATTTTACTTTTCATGAATATATAATTTTGCAATAAGAATTAGGATTAGTGCTATATGGTTTAGGATGAGTAGTGACTAGAAGACAGTCTTGGGAGGCCCTATGAGGCCTTGGAGAGCAAATCAAATCAAATGAAGAAAAAAAGAAATGAGTAAACAAAGGAAGACCCCATAGTCTATTCAATTTTAATTGTAATATTATTTTGTAATTGAAGGTATAAGGGTAAAGCTCTACCCAATTTCTTTTTTTGGGTGTATGGTGGTACCGGTCGACCGACCTTTATTCTATCATGATAATCTATAAACGTTTTAATATTATGATTAAATTGCACAATAGAAATTGCATGTTCTTCATAGTTTCTTAAGCTTGATGTTTGAATGTGTGTCTTGGATGCGTAGGTTCGCAGTTAATTTTTCTACCTCCATTAATAACTCATAATTCAATTTTAAAATAACTCATAACCTCATCTTAAAGCTTACGTTATAATTAAGATAATCAAAAAATTTAGCAACCCTTAGCTAAATTTTGAATATTCTAGCACTATGCATAACATATTGTTTCACTCTTGAATACAGAGGGTCTCCACTCTTGCATGATAGGGGAATGATTGACTTGTGAGGGCATCCATTGTAGTGGAGAAAACCTCCTCTCACTGATTTAGCCGATAACCTAATTTCATCATGCATTTAAGCATAATTACCCCAAGACTTCGTCCAAATTAATGTATCAAAATGATATAAAAATTTATAAAATTTTACATTTAGTCTAAGTCATGTCTTCATTCAAGTCATGATCTAGTATCTTGGGAGTGAGTTTAGGATTCTAGTCTCATTCTTAATTAAACAATAATTTAACTATCTTACAATTATATAAGACCACCTACATGATTTTGAATTGTAGGAGGTGTTAGCTGCCACTCCAAGCTATTGTAAGTCCGGAGAGTCGGATGGATGTATCCTCTCATGGAGGTAAGCCATTATATCCCATTTTTCATTTAGATTTAGGTCGTGCTCTTAACTTATCCTAAAGCATCCTAGATTTAGGATCTGAGGTTGCTTGTTTCTTTTGGGCTACGAGTATAAGTCCTTACCTTTCAGGCTTTTCCATAATCTTGTGTTGATGGATCATAAGCCCTAACATTCTAATGAAAATTCTAACTCAAACAAAATAAATTATTTCTTTCAAACATATAAAGCCTCACCATATGATAGATTAGAGCATTTATTAAGCTTCCTAGTGTCATGAGTGCTTCCTACTTATCCTCCTTTGGAATCCAAAAAATAAGTCTTATAAATTAAATCTTATAAATTAAATCTTCCCTTTTGAATTTCTAAAAAATACCCAATCTTTTGATAGTTTAACGTTGAAATTTTTGGAGATATTAATTGAGTACTTTAATCAAGAGTATTCTTAGGAAATCCAACTTTTTATGATGTAATTAACTATGAAAACTTGCTTCTATAGGGAACTAAAGGACCCAAAGATAAACTAAATCTCACTTTACTTTTCATGTAAAGTAGGGAAAGATCTCTCGTATATATCCATTAGCCTTGTGAGTCATTATTTGGTGATTAAGTCCATTATAAGTTGATGTTTCCATCTTTCGAGATAATATATCATACCTTAATATCATACCCGATCACTTCAATAAGTACCTCCTAAGATCTGCATGGTGTTCACATGACTCCAAATTAACAAATATGCTTGGTCGTAATGCACGTAGTCTATATCTTTCCCCGCCATTTGCACATGTGAAAATAGCCTCCATTAGTTCTATGTTAATCTATGGGACTTCACGACATTGCTTGATGGCATGATTAGATTGGTGCCACTAAATGTGCCATTAGATGATGAGTGGAACATAAGCATGATAAATTTCATTCTCAACAATGCATATATCAACATCCCTATTCATATTTGGTAACCATATCGGGGTGGGGTGTGGGGCTCTTATATAACCTACAACCTAAAAACAAATTAGTATTGAGTGAACTAATATGGCTAATGTTCAAGTAAAATTACATTAAAGTAATATTTAATATTTGCCTAATTGTCTAGTAACCCTTATACTTCAACCCTATGCACTCTTGCATTAGCTATAAGCATCTCTCTAATGCACCACACATTCCACCTACAGCTACATAGTACAACATGCAACTATAATGTCAATATTCTTTTTACTAGTGATGCAAAAAAGACTACCCAAACTACTCGCTTTTCTCATCAAGGTCTCATGGAGGGGGACATGGAGGTTAGTCGACCAACATATAGATACTCCCAACTCTTGGCATAAACACCTTGCTATACTTACCTAACTAAATTTTGCAGCAAGCTTCAACTCTTGATACAAGTGAGCCAATGTTGTGTCACCCAATAAGCATATTAAAAATTCTACTACAACATGACATACGATTGCTACCAACAAAAAAAATATAATTTATTCCTAAATTATAATAACATCAATTATTAAGAATGTCTATAAGAAAAATAATAATTTAATCCTTAATCAATTAAAAACATTATGTAGTTGCATCTATAATATTTTTAAGAATATCAACTATCTATTTGTGACAACTTCTATCTACTATTTTTTATGATTATTTATTGATTTTCTCAATAATTGATGCAATTTGATATATTTAGTTGGAATGCTAAGTTGAAGTTGAATGTTCATTTGAAGTGATATGTTTAATTTTATAACCACAACAAAATAACAAAATTGTTACAACAATTGTCCAACTAATATTTTAGAAACCCTTATAATTAATTAACTAAATGTTTGGGTGATATTTTATTGATAATAATTAAAAATTTAATCGATATTTTAATTGAGAAATTTTTTTAAGGAGCCTTTTATTGAGACTATATAGTTAATTATTGACAAATATAATAGTAGACAAGACAAAGCTTAATCTTATTTAAGATAAGGAGCTAGAGCATATAAAGAAGAAATTAAAGCTCAAGAAGAAGAACTGTGAGATTTCTCACAACTTCGCTTAAATAAGGCAATCTTCTACTCTAAGTAGGAGTGCACTGGATCCTATGGGACTTTATTTCACCGAGACAAGACAATGTTTAGCCTTTTAAGAGAAGAAGTTAAAGCAAATAAAAAGACCTATCTCTTAGCTCAGTTGGTAGGAGGCCCGGAATCCCAGACCGAGTTCAATCCTCCGTGGCGCGACTATACCTAAGGTGGAGAAAGTAAGTGGGGACCCGACACGTGTGGGTGATGAATATGGCGCTAGGCTCCCATGGGATTAGTTACAACGATATCTCCACCTATAAGATGGGTGGGTTGTTGGGTGGATACCCATTGCAAAAAAAAAAAAAGAAAAAAAGAAAGAAAGCAAATAAAAGGAGAAGTTGGAGAATACAAAGAAGGAATATTAAGTTGAGAAGAAGCGAATGATTTTTTTGCAACTTCACCTATTTAGGGCAACCCTATGCTCTTGATAGAGACACACTTAAACCTATATGACAAAGACTTTATTCTACCTGACATGATATTCCCAAAATACCACTAGTCAAAAGCACAAATCTTGATGTCGAAAGCTATATGATTTTGAGTCAAAATCGATCGAGATCAAGCACTTAAAATATCATTAGAATCTTTGGGACATCAATTAAATCCCAAAATAGCTCTCAAATATGGAATGTTTATAGTCAAATCGAGCGTCTCGATGAGCCGGATCTAATGAGCCTAAGATCTCATAATTCTGACTTCATTTGTGCATCCAAATTCTCAAAATACATCAAATGATCAAGGAATCATCCTCAGAGATCAGGGGAGTGGTATGCCTTACATGAATTTACAAGAATGCCCCTCCTCCCATCTATAAATAAACCTTCATTCCTCACACCAAAGGAGGGCCAGGTGAAGAAGAAGAGGAGCTGAAGCAAGTGAAGAAGAAGAGGAGCTGAAGCAAGTGAAAAAGAAGAGGAGCTGAGGCCAAGTGAAGAAGAAGAAGAGGAGCTGAAACAAGTGAAGAAGAAGAGGAGCTGAAACAAGTAGAGAAGAGAAGGAGCCCAAGAAAGGAAGAGTCCAAGAAAGGAAGAAGAGGAAGAGTCCGAGCAAGGAAGAAGAGGAAGAGTCCAAGCAAGGAAGAAAAGGAAGAGTCCAAGAAGAAGAGGAAGAGTCCAAAGGAAGAAGAGGAAGAGTGCAAGGAAGAAAAGGAAGAGTCCAAGCAAGGAAGAAAAGAAAGAGTCCGAGTGAGGAAGAAGAGGAAAAGCCCAAGTGAGGAGGAAGAGAGAGCTCTGAAGCTTGAAGATCCTCCAAGCAAGATCACACCCCAAGCAAGATCACACTCCTGCTCGGCGGCCATCAACCACCGCCACCCACCGCCGCCACTAATTGTCTATTCTCACCGGTTATCCCGCGATCTCCACCATCAAGAATAATTACAACCTCGATCATTGTTACACGCTTGTTATTCCTCTCTCATATGCAATTGTAATCCCGTTATCGTGAAGACTTTGTACTCAAACAGATACATAGTGGAAGCTTTTATCTAGCCCCGGTTTTTCCCCTCTTTCGAGGTTTTCACGTTAAAACTCGAGTGTCTCTCGCTTTTTAATTACCTCCTGTGGCCGGACTAATCGACAAGGATAAGGAACTTTCACTCTACCACGACGGTTTTCTAGCACGCAAGGCTTACGCCTGGATCGATTCCCATTATTTTCATCTTGTATGATGATCAAGTTTTCCAACAAGATCAAAACCACCATCGAGGTGGAGCATTCAAGCTTTTAAAGAACTCGTTTAAGAATGAAGATTCATCAAACTTTGTTCCTTCAGACTCGAACTCTTAATCTCAAAAAAGATAAGCAACACCAACGAAAAGGCAAAGATCAATGGTCAACTCTGGCTACAAGCTCATACAAATATTCAATTCTTTCATGTTAACGCTAAGAGTAAACACTACAAACAACCCGTGATAGTTAAAACATCCTTGGTGGACTTCCCCACCTCTCTTCCATATGTGTGTTAATGTCATCAAAAAAAGCTCGAACAACCAAAGGTCAAAATGTCCTTGGTGGACTTCATGATCTTTCCATACATTAAGTCAATAAACAACCGAAAGGTCAAAACATCTTTGGTGGACTTCCTACATCTCTTCCATACGCAGCATCATCGAAAGCAAAGTTTGACAAATAACCCGTGAAAGGTCAAAAGGTCCTTGGTGGACTTCCCACTCTCTTCCATACGTTAGCGCACGAATAATATTCACCACCTAGAGAGGTCAAAACTTTGTACCTACTCCATACGTTAATGTCATCGATAACACTCGACAAACAACCTTGATAGTCAAAATCCTCACGATAATTCAACATCTTGATACATGTTAACGCCATCGAAGTCACACTATGACAAACAACCTGATAGTAAAAAATCCTCGGATTCAATTCAACCTCTTCCATGTGTTAACGTTATCGAAGTCACACTCGATAAACAACTCGACAGTCAAAATCCTCGCCGATTCAATTCAACCTTCTTCCATATAGCACGCCATCGAAGTCACACTCACAAACAACCTTGATAAGTCAAAAATCACCATCGCCGTTGCTCACCAACTATAATTCGTTTGCGCCCATTACCGCGGTCGCTGGCCAGCTGCTAATCTCCGGTCATCTCCGTGCAACTTCCTCTGCCGGTCGCCACATCTTCATTATCCGAGAATCGCGGTCGGCCATCACGTGGTCGGTTATCATTTGTGACCACTTGGCCGTATTTAGATCCCGTATGCTGGTTGGTCATTCTATCCTTGTGGTCATCACCATGTGTCGGTCATTCCCCATTTCACGCTCGATTGCTCGTCATTTAATTCGGTTACCGCCCATGCCACCAATCTGCGGTCATGGTCGCTGGCTATGGTAGGCCATCTCGCTTATCCACTATGGTCGCCGTCGCGGCAGATATCGGGAATCTTTGGTCATTACCATTTCGGTCATCGCTGTCGCAGGCCGGCATTATTCGTCGACTTACCGGGTCTGACATTGCCCCGTGATGACAATCTTCACTATCGGCCGTGGTCACGCGTCTCGGTTATTGATTCCCGACCGCCATGCAGCCGATCGCGACTCACCCATTGCTGCCGTTGACCATGGCCAGCAATCTTCCTTGCTCGGCGCTAATTAATACCGTCATTCTGCATTGATTCATACCATACCGCAACCACTTCGCACTAACGTAGGTCCTTGCCGTGACCATCGTCCAATCTCGCCGGTCACCACCATCGTTCTTTGGTTATCCTCGACCACCATCGGCATTGCCGTCAAACCCGATCTCGTTCGTCTCGATCACCTCAATCCGGTCGGTCCGGGGTTAGTTAACACCTCTTTGAGGAGCGGTATGAAGTGAACCTTGATCCTCTAACCCGGACGGTCGGCGAGCGTGGCCGTCCACGCGGTACTCCGTGGGCCTTGATGTCTAACCCGGACGGTTTGGCCAGCGTGGCGGAAACCGGCATCTGACGCATCGCCCGGGCGACGGCCGAAGCGCGCGGAAACGGCAGACGCCACCTGCGGGGCGGTGAAGCCGAACCACGCAGGTGGCCTTGATCGCCTCTAACGGGTCCGGACGGTCAGCCTGGAACCCGTATGTGTGGACCTTGATCGCCTCTAACGGACGGCTTAGCGTCGCCGGAATGCGGCGGTATGTATGCAGGTGGGCTTGATCGCCTCTAACGGATGGCGACGACGTGGCCGGCCGGCGTATATAAGTGGGCCTTGATCGCCCTCGCCCGGACGGTCCGACGTCGCAGAACCGGCGTATGTCGCAGGTTGATCCTCCCCGGACGATCACGAAGGCGATAAGCGGTATGTCGTGGGCCTTGATCTCTCCGGATGGTAGAACGCATCGGACGTATGTAATGTGGGCCTTGATCGCCTCCTCCGGACGGTCCGACGTAGCGGAACCAGCGTATGTGCCATGGGCCTTGATCGCCTCTAACGAGACCGAGGTAAGCGGAACCATGGCGTATGTATGGATCGCCTCCGGTCCAGGCAAGGGTGCGGCCCAACGGTCGCAGGTGGGCCTTGGCCTTCTCGGACGTCGGCGGCGATGCGGAACCACGACGTATGTATCGTGGGCCTTGATCGCCTCACACTGGGCGGGCCGTGGCCGTGAAGAAACCCCACGTAATGTGCGTGGGCCTTGATCGCCTCCCCAGCGACGGTCCGACGAGGCGAATCGGACGAGGGGAAGCCGGAACCGGCTATGCGTGGGCCTTGATCGCTCTAACCGGACGGTCCGAGGTGAAGCTTAATATCACGCGGTCGCCTCTAACGGACGATCAGGCGGTACGAACCCATGCGTGGGCCTTGATCGCCTCTGCGGATGGTCGTGGTCATCGGAACCACGGCGGTATGCGTGGGCTGATCGCCTCTAACGGACGGTCCAGGCGAACCGGAACCACGACGTATGTGCCATGGGCCTTGATCTCTAACCCGAACGGTGATGGCCGGTGCGGAACCATGGCGTATGCCGTGGGCCTTGATCCTCTAACCGGACGGTCCGGCGTAAGCCGGAACCGCGTATATGCGTGGGCCTTGACGCCTCTAATCCGGACGGTCAAAGCGTGCGGAACCACGATGTATGTGGGCCTTGATCGCCTCAACAGACGGGGCCGTGGCCCGGCCCACGGCGTATGTCATGGGGCCCCTAACGGTCCACGAGGCCGATCATCGGTGGCGGAAACCACGATGTATGTCAGGTGGCGCGGTGCCTCACGGGGCGTCAAGCGGGCGTGGCGAACCAGCCTCTGGTCGCCTCCCGACGGGCTGAGTAAATCGGAACCACGATGTATACCGATCGCCTCTGCGATGGTCAGCGAGGCCCGTCGTATATGTGGGCCTTGATCGCCTCTAACGGGGCCGGTCAACGGAACCATGACATGCGTGGGCCTTGATCGCCTCCCAACGACGGTCCGGCGGGCCGCCGGGCCATGGCGTATGTACCGTGGGCCTTGATCGCCTCCAGCGGACGAAGCGATCCACGCGTATGCACCGTGGGCCTTGATGCCACCCGGGAGAGTTCGGCGAGAATCATGAACCCGACGTGTCATGGGCGCGATGCCTCCGGACACGGCGAGTCGCGGAACCACGCGATGTATGTATGCAGGTGGGCCGCTTCCTCCCCGGACGGTGAAAGGCGGTACCGGGGTCGGCGCTTGGCTTGATAGCCTCCCCCGGACGGTCGACGAGGCCGATTGGAATCGGCGTATATGCCGTGGGCTTTGATCGCCTCCCAACCCAGACGGTTACGAGGCGATGGAACCACGACGGCGATATGCAGGTGGGCGCCTCAACGACGGTGAAGCCCGAACCCTGCGCGGTATGTGTAGGGCCTTGATCGCCAACTTCCAGACGGTCGTGCGGAACCACGCGTATGCAGTGGGATCGCCTCCCAACGACGGTCAGGAGATCTCGGAACGACGTATGTGCAGGTGACGGCCTCTACGGGCGGTCGAAGCCGGAACCACGTATGTACGGTGGGCCTTGATCGCCTCTAACCCGGATGGTCCGACGAGGTAAGCGGAACCACGGCGTATGTAGTGGGCCTTGATCACCTCTAACTCGGCGACGAGGCGACGCCGGGGCGAAACCAAAACCACGCATGCAGGCCTTGATCGCTCTAACCCGAGCGGTCCGTCGAGGCGGGAACCACGCGATATCTGGGCCTTGATTGCCTCGACGGACGATCCGTGGCCCGTCGCCGGAACGGCATATCTGCGTGGGCCTTGATCGCCTCTAACCCGGACGATCCGGCAAACCGGAACCATGGCGTATACCGGGGCCTTGATCGCCCTAACCCGGACGGTTTGACGAGGCGTGGCGAACCACGGATATCACAGGTGTCTTGATCTCTAACCCGGACGGTCCAACGAGCGGGCGCGTCAGCTATCGGTACCGGTGCCTTCTAACCCGGAGGCGAAAATCGAACCACGACGTATGTACCGTGGGCCTTGATCGCCTCCTAGATCGCCTCCCTGAACGCCTCTTGATTGCCTTCTTGATTGCCTCCAAAGGACCCTCACTCAAGAAGAAAGGGAGAGGGGAAAGGTGTGCCTCTCCCTCTCACCCTAGGGGGGTATTTATAGCCCCCCACAGGGGCAAAAGGGTAGAAACCCCTCAAAAAATGGCTCAAAATCCTTCAAATTCTCGGTCGGCTGTGGCATGCGCCCGGCTATGTAGAGCGCCTGTGCCTGCGGCGAAACCCCCTTAGCCCGGGGCATTCACCCGAACCGTCTGACGGCGAATGCGGTCAGATCTCGACCACGTCCACGGGGCGTCCAAACCGTGCCTGAGTGACGACGCCGCAGCGCTTGCATGGCGTAACCCAGCGCCGTTCAGCGGCCAGCTCCCCTCATTATCGACGCCGCTCGCTGCCGTTAAATAGCGCCGCCTCGAGATTTGACCCGATGCTACCCATCGCCATCTAAAAACCTGCCTACTGACGACCGATCCGGAAATGCCTAAAAAGTTCCAATTCGTTATTTTCGGCATTTGGCACATATATTTTTTGGATGATTAAGCTAATGTCATCCAAAATAGGCATCAAAATACCACTAGTCAAAGCACAAATCTTGATGTCGAAAGCATATGATTTTGAGTCAAAACCGTCGAGATCAAGCTTAAAATATCATTAGAATCTTTGGGACATCAATTAAATCTCAAAAGCAGTTCTCAAATATGGAATGTTTTATAGTCAAATCGGCGTCTCGGCAGCGGATCTAATGAGCCTAAGATCTCCGACTTCATTTGGGCATCCAAATTCTCAAAATACATCAAATGATCAAGGAATCATCAGGCGTCGTCGAGGGAGTGTGCAGACCTTACATGAAGAATGCCTCTCCCCCATCTATAAATGACCTTCATTCCTCACACCAAAGGAGGGCAGTGAAGAAGAAGAGGAGGCTGAAGCAAGTGAAGAAGAAGGAGAAGCAAGTGAAGAAGAAGAGAAGTGAAGAAAAGAGGCTGAAGCCAAGTGAAGAAGAAGAAGAAGAAGGAGGCTGAAACAAGTAGAGAAGAACAGAAAGGAAGAGTCCAAGCAAGGAAGAAGAGGAAGAGTCCGAGCAAGGAAGAAGAGGAAGAGTCCAAGCAAGGAAGAAAAGGAAGAGTCCAAGCAAGGAAGAAGAGGAAGAGTCCGAGCAAGGAAGAAGAGGAAGAGTCCAAGCAAGGAAGAAAAGGAAGAGTCCAAGCAAGGAAGAAAAGGAAGAGTCCAAGCAAGGAAGAAAAGGAAGAGTCGCAGGAAGAGGAAAAGCAAGTGAGGAGGAAGAGAGAGCTCAGCTTGAAGATCTTCCAATAAATCAAGCAAGATCACACACTCTCTTGGCCATCAACCATCATACCACCAGATCGTCATAATTGTACTCTGTATTCCCAGGAGATCTCTCACCATCAATAACAATTACAACCGATCATTGTTATTATATATCCTCATTGCAGTTATCGGAAGACTTTGTACTCACGAAGCAGATACATAATGGAAGCTTTTTTCTTGAGCTAGGCCAGTGGTTTTCCCCTCTTTTGAGATTTTTTCACGTTAAAACTCCGAGTGTCTCTCTCGTCTTTAATTACCTGTGTGTTGGACTAATCGACAAGGCTAAGGCTTTACTTTATCTGGTTTTCTAACACTAACTAGACAATATTTAACCTCTTTAAGAGAAGAAGCTAAAGCTAATAAGAGGAGAATTAGGTGTGAGATTTTTACTCACATATAAGGGTCCTTCTATATGTGGAAGTCTTTTGGCCATTAAAATCATCAAATAATTCAAAAATATTTCTATATTTTTTAGTAGAAATAAAAAATGATGCTATTGTAATAGTATTGATCCCTTGTATGTGTGCAAGTGCATGCATGTATGCTTGCGTGCATGTGGTTGTACATTCATGCTTGCATGTACATTGCTATAAGCTCTTGCATGTACATGGCTATGAGTGTCTACACAGTCTGCTAAGCTCGTTTGTGAGTGCACCTACGCACACTTTCTCCACTGCAATTAGTGGTTAGCTCAACAACATTTTTGATCTTGTGATACATTTTTTTGACACTATAGACCAAATTCTTGTGATTTTAGAGATTAACAAACCTTATTCAATTAATTTTTGAGAAAGTTTAAATAAACTAGATTAATCTTTTCGCAACCTTTTCACCAATTGAAGCAGCAGTTCCATAAAAAGATAAAATTATAATTATGAATTTATTTAATTTTCAACCTTGAAAGAGAGATCCACATTGATGTCTAGAGTGTCGTCATATTTTATAAACTTTTTAAAATTATAATTTTATATTGTGAATTTGTTGAAGAGCTTAACAAATAAATTTTTTTTTTTTTTATGAAATAAGTTTTATCATCCAAAAATAAGGACAAGTGATACATTATCAAATAAATCATCTAATAAAGTTTAAATCTTGATGTAAATCTCCAGTTACAAAATTTTAAAAATATTTTCATGATCAAACATTTATCAATTTGAACAAATTTATAGTTAAACTGAATATTCAAACTGGCAGATTGAAAAACACTAAAAGCAAAACCATCAAATTAAATCAAGCACTTAAAGTGTAATAGAAAGCTTCAAAGTATAAATTTATGGGTCAAATGAACCAAAAAAATGGTTATAGTCGAATTAAATGACTTGGCAAAAGGAATCCGATGAGTCGAAGATCACTCAATTTTAAGGTTATTATGATACTAAAATGCCAAAAGAATGCTTTATGATCAAATAATTCAATGTCGACAATTCAATAAAGTATTTTGAGATATTGACTAATTTATCATAATTCTATAAATAAAACCACATTCACAACATGAGAGGGAAGGAGCTAAGAGCTCGATTTATAAGCTTAAATCCAATAATTCATTAACAATCATTACCGGCTATCACTAATAGCTCTTATAGTTTAACCATCACTAAATGCTTTTACAGTCGTATTATTTTAGACTATTATTATCTAATTTTTGTACGATAGAGTAACAACCAATCATTCAAAATTTGTAACTCCATCTTCTTTGGTTGAAGAGAAGAATAAAATTTTATAATTTTATTTACATAGTAGATTATTTGACTTAGTTAGGTTCGTGATTTTCCCTTTTTATGATTTTTTCAAATAAAATTTTTAATATTTCTTATATTTTTCTCTATTAATTATGAGTATCTTCATGTAAGGCTGAGATATAAAATTTTTTCTATATTACTTCAAATTTTCTTGCAAATAATAATACATTTGAAGAAATAAATATCTATATATATAAAAAATATTTTTATCATTTATTTTATTCAAGCCAACAACCCTCGTTTAGATCTCCAAATTTTTTTTAAGGAAAAGACACTAAAATTAATTTACACAATTTTACAAATTTCGACCCTAAAAATGTATATTAGAGAGAGAGAGAGAGAGAGAGAGAGAGAGAGAGAGGTGAATTTAGGATTTATTTTGGTGGGTTTATTTTCTCAACAAAAAAAAAAAAATCGGGTTTTATAAAAGACTTGGGGCCATTTTTGACCCCAACAGCCGGCCCCTCATTTTTCAAGAAAAAAAAAAAATTCCACGTTGGAACAATCAATTTCCTCTACCTGATATATTGTGTGGACACTGCTATTAAATTTTGATACACTGACAATTCAAAAAATAAAGTGTGCAATATTTGATATTTGTTAGACACAAACACGACTTTGATAATACACACGCCGACATGCAGAGATTCTGATTAAAATAATATTAAAAAATTAAAATAATACACATGTGAGATACGCATATCCTAAATAATTGAACCAAAATTATGTAATAAATTAGATTTTCCTTATGTTAAGAAAGGTAGAAAGGCGCAAAGACTTTTAAGATGTATAAAAATAATCTTAAGATATCTTGATTTAAATGAGAATTTGACATAATAGGATATAAGACGAAGGATTTATGTAAATTAATTCTACCCAGTGGGATACTTTGTTGTTGTATTATAAAGAGTTTTGAAAATTTAGATAATGATATTTGAGTTAAAAAAGAATAATAAGATATATTTATTATAATAATTAAAATTAAAAAAATATTATTAAATTTATAAATTTAAAATTAATAATAAATTTTATTCATTAATATTATTAAAATATTATAAAATAAATTATTTAAGTAATTAATTTAAAATTTTTAATTAAATAATTTATTTTTTATTATTTTAAATATTTTTATTTATTTAATTTATATATATTATTTTTAATTATTATTATAATATCATATCAATAAATATTCGTATTGTATTCCGTGTTCATGTCGTGTTACAGATTATTCAAATTATCACGTGATGGAGTCATTAGGTCTACCGTTTAAAGTTTTTTTTGACTTTTTCAACTATTTATTTTTATGCCAAATTCATTTTTAAAATTTCTCCTTTATTTTGTGCAAATGACAAACCCCCGAACTCTTATCTAAACCCTAGTAGGGAGGCGGTAACGGATCACTCTTTCTGATTAGGTTCTGAACTACGAGCAAAAGGCTAGCTCATTGTTGTAAGGTCCAATGTTTTCTTCTTTTAGATTTTTTTTCTTGGTTTCTGGAACTTGCACAGGTAATTCTGATGAAGTGGCTCGTTATCTTGATTTCCGACTCAAGGTGGCTCCCTTACTTCAATCGAAGCTTTTAATATTGTCGTTCTTTAATATCTTTGACGCAAGGGAGAGGCAAGGCAATGGCGGCTCCATCAAACATATGGTTCTTTCGAGGTGCCTTTTTACATCTTTGCTCTGTTGCCTTTAAAACTAGACAAATTGTTGAAGTTTAGTCTTTTATTTTTTGAATTTTTAAATTTTTTTAAAATGTTTTTATAAAACTAAATTGGCTAGAAGGATGAATCTTTTGTTTTTCTCAGACGGGTCCAGGCAAATAATTGCTTCTTCTCGTCAAGTTGTTGCTGAAAAATCATTGCCTCAAAAGATTCAGGTACATTGAATCTTCAATTAAATTATTATGAATCCCGTTTTTAATCTTTTATTTAGTTGAGCAATTTGTATACTGAATTTAATTGTGCGCCTAATAACTACCTCTGCTCCACCCTGCAATGGAATTGGAAAATTTCAATAAATTCATCGTCTTATCATGCAAATGAGTGCTTCTTTGCTGGAATGTGATTTTTGGTTGTTATGGAACTTGTAGAAACATTTTTTCGGAGAATTCGAATCAGGCAAGAAGCTAATACTCGTTAAGTGGAAGGGATCCTATCAGAGAAATGCTGAAAGAAATCCTTTGATAAAGTGTGCTAGAAAGGATGGGAAGTTTGATCCGTCATCAATTGAGCCCCCCCCGTACCATGTTTACCTCGATTCAACTTCTGGACAGCTTGAACCAGCTTCAGGTGCTAGGGCAAGTATACCGGGAAAGGAATACTGGCCTGAGGGGACCACTGACCGTGTGAGGGCTGCAAGGTCTCCTGAACCAGTTGGTCAATCAGAGGGAAACCTTCGTATGGCAAGAATCCTGGAAGCCGGAGGAAGAAGCACAGGACTCATGCTACTGCTTCAGAGACCCCTAAAAGTAGTGCAAATGATGGGCATGTCCTAGATAGTATGAATGATCCAGATAACAAGAGTGATCTAGATGGCAATATTAAATCAGATAATAGTAGTGATCTACATGTGCCTGAAAGTTCATTATCATACAGTACCTTAAATGAACCCAAAGAACTATCTGATGAATATGTGGTTTATAAGACTGAGGAAGAAGATGAGAATCTTAGTCCATATGAGTTGGACAAAAAATGGGACGTCCACATGCCTTTATTGATCCATCAAAGGTTCCCACGAAGAACCACAATCAAGTGAAGATCTTTGGTGGAATTGGAGGAAGCCTGAAGAAGGGCAATGGTCTAGGTGGCAAAGGAGGCGTCCAGATGTTGATACGGTCAGTCTCGAAAAACATATTTCTTTCAGGAAAGACGTTAAAATTTTAGTTTTTCCATCTGTAAATGAACTTTATTTAATTTGTATCATAAGATGGTCCTTTATTGCTTGGAATGCAAAGGTATTGCATCTAGAATGTGGGGGGCAAGTTTTTGATAGCTATTGCTATGTGCTGTATTTGCAGGTCTTTGCCAAGGCAATGGTGGAAACAGGTCAAATAAAGCTATATGGAGACCATCCAACCGTAACTGAAGCTGCTCTTGCACGGGCACGAAAGCATATATTTAAAGAGGAAAGGTGAAAGCAATACATCATACATTAAATGAATTTAAATTTTGCAAAACTTTGCAATATAACACAAGGCCATGATTCTAAGATGATAATGAAAAATTTAAATTTTATATATAGATTAGATACAAAAGAAGGAAAGATGTATGTAAGTTAACCAAAGAGATAGAGAAGTAAAGACATAGTGGGTATTAAGGATGAAAATAATAAAATTTTTTTAAAATGATATCAAAAAAATAGGTGATGAGGTATTTTGATAAACTTTCAATGAAGGATCCGAAAGTAATTGATTTTAGCAACCTTAATACCCTAAACAAAATAGAGAATTTCATTTTATCAAACAAGTAGTGAAGCTTTAAACAAAATGAAATGTAGTAGGAGGATAATATTCCAATAAAAGTGTGAAATGTTTAGGAGATCAATGAATTGGCTTACAAATCTTTTAATGTCATTTTAAAAGAAAGTGGAGAAAGAGTTTGTTGTATGGTAATTAAGGATGCAAATTATAGAATGTTAATACATACATTAAAATTAAGGAGAAAAGAGTTACGATGTGATATAGAAGTTTCTCACGCCATGAGTTTCATGTAGATCTACTATGGATGTATACATTTGTTAATGGGCTTTGATGGAAAGTAAGGAGGATCTACATATGATATTTATTGATGAGAGCATGATAAAGTTTCAAGAGATGTTCTTTGGAGAGTTCTGAAAAGGAGTTAATATTGGTTATATTCAAGTCATTAAGGATATGTATACTAGTCAAGCATTGTCCAAACACAAGGAGGATTGACAAAATATTTTTCTATTTGGATTACATCAAGGATCCTTTAAGCCCTTATCTTTATACTTTAGTTATGGATGTTCTATTTTAGGCAGACAAAGATGTGGTGTATGCTTTTCGATGACATTCTTCTTGTTGATAAGACGAGAGGAGTCCAACAAAACTTGAATTATGGAGGTCAACTCAGAGTCTAAAGGTTTTCATTTAAATAGATCTAAACCCAAATATTGTAATTTTAGTGAGTTGAAGGATAACAAGTAAGTCATTAATAAGAGTGAGCGCTTCGTGATATTTAGGCTCATTGTTCAAAATGATGGTGAAATAGATGGAGATGTTATTAGTAGAATTCAAGTTGGATGGTTGAAGTGGAGGAATGCATCCGATTATTATGAAAAAGTTCCACTTAAACTTGGAAAATTTTATAAGATGAGTAAGACGCAAATGACTTATGATGCCTAAGAAAGATAAAAGAAGCTAAGTTAATGTTAAAAGAGGATGGTTGGATGAGTGGCTTTACTCTTAGAGATAAAATGCAAAATGAGTATATTCTAAAAAGTGGAGAAGTATAAGATTGTGAGAATGATTGGGTTTAGAATACATAAAGAGTCAACCGTCCAATGCCGATTAGGAGAGTGATTGATTTGTTTATGCAAGAAAAGGTAGAGTAGACCTAAAGACTGATTAAGATGTATAAAAAACGATCTTAAGATACTGATTTAAATGAGAATGAATAATGCAATAAATATGAAAGATTCAAAGATTCATAAACCGACCCACCTGATTTGACAAGGCTTGTTGTTGTTGTTTGCAATATAAAGGCAAGGTGATTGTAAAGATTGTAAGATTATGTATGATGTAAGCCCAACCTCGAGGTGACATCTATCTAAATTACCATTATTATATGTTAGTATATTGATGATAAAAACATTCTTCATGATTTGTTTGCAATATAACACGAGTGCTGAAAGTCATCCTTAAAAGGTTGTGTTCTGAATTATAATTTTTTATAGAATAAAGACATAAATGAAAGCCAAAATTCTTCAATGCTATTTATTTTTGATAAAAAGTTTTCTTTCTTGTAAATCATAATTTGAAAAGTTACCAGAGGATTCCTAATCACCAACATTAAATTCGTATATTATTCATAAACAGATTACCTTACCATGCGAGGTGGGGTCGCCGACTTTGAGTGATAGGTTTGACTTAACTCAATTTATTAAACGGCCAAAACTTCAACCCATAACCCGACCACTCAACCTAATTGAATTCGACACGACTAATAATCTATTTATATATATATATATATATATTTAAGTCAAAATCGAGTCAAAATCGTTAAATTCGGTTCGTAAAAATCGTCAATTTTGAAATAACGATTCAGCAAAATCGAAATAATTTATGTCATCAACCCAACTGAAAATCATTAATTCTTCACTCAACCCCGAAATTATTTGGCAAGTCTTGTCGGTCGCGGTCGACTCAATTGACACCTACACATGAAATGCCATATGCTATTTTTAAAAGGTTCGATACTCTATTCTAATTGTTTCTTATGCATCTGATTTTAGGTTCACAAGGTTTTTAACTGCACTTCTTAATGGTTGGGCTTTGGTAATGCTTTGATGCCTTTGAAAAGAAAAATTAAAAATGAATTGATTTCTGGACAAATCAGGATAGGTGAATATGATTACTAGTTTTGTTGTTTTGACAACCCCTGTGATTGTAGATTATCGAATTATCTTTATGGTGTACTAATTAGAGAAACGAGTTGTGAGAGGAAATTGTTTAGTCTCACCAAATAATCTTCCTTAAACATTTTGTGTTCTCTCTTAACGTTTTCTCATAGAGGTGTACATTTAAAAGTCTTTAAAACTTATTTTTGAGGTTATGAAATGTTGGATGGGAGTTGCACGTTGGTTTATTAAGGAGAAAACTTGTGGAATACTAATTTTTGAAATGATAATGTCTTGAATTCAAAGAAGAGTAATTGAAAATATTAGTTACATAAAAATTTAATTATATCCTGTTACTAAATGGGTTGGGGAGAAGGCCAAGGAGATTGATAGTTTAGATTTTAAATTTTGGTATTCAGGTAGAAGTCGAACTAGAAATAGTGTAGATGTGATTATAGATAAAAGTTTGAAGGATAATATCATAAATATTAATAGATGTGGAGATAGAATTATACTTTAAAGATTATTGTTGATATTAAGATTATCAATGTTATTTATACTCAAGTAGGTTTGGATGTAAGCTTAAAGAAAAATTTTGGAATGAATTAGAGGATTAATGATATCTCTTGAAGAAAAGTATTTATTGGAGGAGATTTAAATAGTAGAGTGGTTGAAGATTTTAAAGTATTGATGATGGTTATGAATTTGTGAATTAATGAAATGGGTATATTAGATTTTCTTTTGCTTACATTTATTTTAGTTTCTAATATTTTATTTAAGAAAAGAGATGAAATTATTATAAAATGGATAGTAAAACACAGATTGATTATTTTATATAAGAAAAATAGATCGTTTAGATTGTAAAGATTGTAAGGTCATTCAAGTGAAAGTTTATATCACTCGATTGTTAGTTTTAGATTTTAAGATGAAAGATTGTAAGAGGAAAAATAAATAAATTATTGTCTTGGGATTAGATGGGGACACTTAAATCACAAATAAAAATATTTTAAGAAGCAACTGAGAGCTTAGAATTTGGGGATGTTCTAAAGAAGCATTATGAGAAAAAAGTGAAATTGAAATTAAGCAGATTCTAAAAATGTCTTGGAGAATCAAAAGGAAAAGCTTCTTTTAATAAAATAGTTGGTGGAGTCGAGTGTCTGAAAAGATAAGAAATAAAACGTTGTTATAAAATTGGTTTAGATGTAAAACTTGGAGAATTGGGAAAGATATAAAAGTGGTGTAGATTAAAATAATATATGATCTGAAAAAATTTAGCTTTTAGTGATTTACAATAGATTAGATCTAAAGAAGGTGAAAGATGTATGTATAAGTTAAGCCAAAGAAAGGAGAAGTAAAACAGTTCTGAAGGTGTATTAAGGATAAAGATAATAAAGTGCTTTTCTTAGAAAAGATATGAAAATAGGTGGATGAGATATTTTGATAAACTTTTCAATGAAGGATCTGAATGTGATTGATTTTAGCAACCTTATACTAAACAAAATAGAAATTTTATTTTTTATCAGATTAGTAAATCGAAGTTAGAAGCTTTAAAGAAAATGAAATGTGGAAAAGCGATGATATTCCAATAGATAGAAGTGTGAAAATGTTTAGGAGATCAAGGAATTTCTTGGCTTACAAATCTTTTTAATATTATTTTAAAGACTAAAAGATGCAGGATGAGTGGAGAGAAAGAGTTTGTTGGTTCTATATTTAAGAATAAAGGTGATGCAAATGTGTGCAAATTATAGAGAATTAAGTTAATACATACATTAAAATTATGGGAGAGTAAGAGCATATAGGTTATGATGTGATACAAAAGTTTCTCTGTCAGTTTGGTTTCATGCAGTAGATCTACTATGGATGTTATACATTTGTTAAGAGGTTTGATGGAGAAGTATAGAGAAAGTAAGGAGGATT